>JAQFWZ010000010.1:20643610-20851110 GCA_027789725.1 Dendropsophus ebraccatus
GTAGGACAGGTGGTAGGAGGAGAGCAGGCTCAGGCCTATGTGTGTCCTGTAGGACAGGTGGTAGGAGAGCAGGCTCAGGCCTATGTGTGTCCTGTAGGACAGGTGGTAGGAGGAGAGCAGGTTTAGGCCTATGTGTGTCCTTCTGTAGGACAGGTGGTAGGAGGAGAGCAGGCTCAGGCCTATGTGTGTCCTGTAGGACAGGTGGTAGGACGAGAGCAGGCTCAGGCCTATGTGTGTCCTGTAGGACAGGTGGTAGGAGGAGAGCAGGCTCGGGCCTATGTGTGTCCTGTAGGACAGGTGGTAGGAGAGCAGGCTCAGGCCTATGTGTGTCCTGTAGGACAGGTGGTAGGAGGAGAGCAGGCTCAGGCCTATGTGTGTCCAGTAGGACAGGTGGTAGGAGGAGAGCAGGCTCAGGCCTATGTGTGTCCAGTAGGACAGGTGGTAGGAGGAGAGCAGGCTCGGGCCTATGTGTGTCCTTCTGTAGGACAGGTGGTAGGAGGAGAGCAGGCTCAGGCCTATGTGTGTCCTGTAGGACAGGTGGTAGGAGGAGAGCAGGCTCAGGCCTATGTGTGTCCTGTGGGACAGGTGGTAGGAGGAGAGCAGGCTCAGGCCTATGTGTGTCCTGTAGGACAGGTGGTAGAAGGAGAGCAGGCTCAGGCCTATGTGTGTCCTGTGGGACAGGTGGTAGGAGGAGAGCAGGCTCAGGCCTATGTGTGTCCTGTGGGACAGGTGGTAGGAGGAGAGCAGGCTCAGGCCTATGTGTGTCCTGTGGGACAGGTGGTAGGAGGAGAGCAGGCTGAGGCCTATGTGTGTCCTGTAGGACAGGTGGTAGGAGGAGAGCAGGCTCAGGCCTATGTGTGTCCTGTAGGACAGGTGGTAGGAGGAGAGCAGGCTCAGGCCTATGTGTGTCCTGTAGGACAGGTGGTAGGAGGAGAGCAGGCTCAGGCCTATGTGTGTCCTTCTGTAGGACAGGTGGTAGGAGGAGAGCAGGCTCAGGCCTATGTGTGTCCTGTAGGACAGGTGGTAGGATAGGAGCAGGCTCGGGCCTATGTGTGTCCTGTGGGACAGGTGGTAGGAGGAGAGCAGGCTCAGGCCTATGTGTGTCCTGTAGGACAGGTGGTAGGATAGGAGCAGGCTCAGTCCTATGTGTGTCCTGTAGGACAGGTAGGAGGATAGGAGCAGGCTCAGGCCTATGTGTGTCCTGTAGGACAGGTGGTAGGAGGAGAGCAGGCTCAGGCCTATGTGTGTCCTGTAGGACAGGTGGTAGGAGGAGAGCAGGCTCAGGCCTATGTGTCTCCTTCTGTAGGACAGGTGGTAGGAGAGCAGGCTCAGGCCTATGTGTGTCCTGTAGGACAGGTGGTAGGAGAGCAGGCTCAGGCCTATGTGTGTCCTGTAGGACAGGTGGTAGGAGAGCAGGCTCAGGCCTATGTGTGTCCTGTAGGACAGGTGGTAGGAGAGCAGGCTCAGGCCTATGTGTGTCCTGTGGGACAGGTGGTAGGATAGGAGCAGGCTCAGGCCTATGTGTGTTTTTCTTCTCTCCTTCCAATAATTCTTCTTTTCCACATGGTCGTGTGGAGAGGGAGAGTTTTTTGTATATGTATTTTGTTTTCTATCCTGCTTTGTTGTGTACAGAGCAAAGATTGTATTTTTCTTATGGAAGCGGCCGCCATCTCAGTGATCGCTCAGCTTCTATGCTCTGGTCAGTAAGTATTATGGCGCCATCTCAGTGATCGCTCAGCTTCTATGCTCTGGTCAGTAAGTATTATGGCGCCATCTCAGTGATCGCTCATCTTCTATGCTCTGGTCAGTAAGTATTATGGCGCCATCTCAGTGATCGCTCCGCTTCTATGCTCTGGTCAGTAAGTATTATGGCGCCATCTCAGTGATCGCTCAGCTTCTATGCTCTGGTCAGTAAGTATTATGGCACCATCTCAGTGATCGCTCAGCTTCTATGCTCTGGTCAGTAAGTATTATGGCGCCATCTCAGTGATCGCTCAGCTTCTATGCTCTGGTCAGTAAGTATTATGGCGCCATCTCAGTGATCGCTCAGCTTCTATGCTCTGGTCAGTAAGTATTATGGCGCCATCCGCTGCCGGGCTGCACGTGGCTGCTAACCATGGCGCTGCTCAGTCAGGACGCCGCTTCCTGGTGTCTGTCCTCACTCTTCAGAGAGGTAAGTCCTAGTCATACGGCCTCTTCTGTGAGGAGCTGTATGGTGCCTGTGCGGGCTCTGACCTGTATGGCAGGAGGCCTGTGCGCTGGCTAATGGATAGAAATTTCATGTGGTTTATAATAATTTATTTATTTTTATTTTTTTGCCTGTGCGAGCTCTGTGAGACAGTTCCGCTATGTGATCATGTGGTATGGGTCCTGCTATGTAATAATACAGTGACAGCTATGGATCTGCTATATGTGAATGCTGCCTTAGATAAGAGCTGTTAGTTGTGCGGTCACTGAGCTGTTTGTGCACCTGGTTGCTGATTTCTTGCACTAGTTGCTGGTTGTGTATTGGTTGCACCTGGTGTCTTTCTTACACTCGCACTACTTTTTCTTGTTGCATTGAAGCTATGAAACTGCATTGTGTGTACACAACCCTAGATCTGCTAGGTGTGTATTGGTGACACCTGATGCGTGATTCATTACACCTGAGTGTGATTCCTGGCTCTAGTACTGCGATTGAAGGATGCAGTGAAGCTGTGAGACTGCAGTGTGTGAACACAAGCCCAGAGTAGCTATTTATTGCACCTGATGTCTGATTCCTTGCTCTAGCTCTGCTGTGGAAAGATGCATTGTGTGAACACAAGCCTAGAGTTGCTATTTTTTATTACACCTGATGTTTCATTCAGTACAGCTCTGCCTGGCTGTGTTAGCCAGATGAAGTGTGACTAGGTCACACGAAACGATAGTCGCTACCCTACACATGCCTGTGTGACCGTCCTCCCCCCATCACCCCCCCCCCCCCCCCCCTTCTCTGTGATGTCTTCTCGTACTGTTATGTACCTACAATAAAGAAGAAAAGTTTTTCTGCAGACTGGTGATTTGCCGCGGCTTCATTTTCGCTTTAGTACCTGTTCAGATTGTTTTGCTTGGCTTAGCCGCCACATGTGCACCACCCACTGCTGATTGCTCACACAGCTGACTATCTCTGGACTTTTTACTGGTGCAAAGCAAAGTAAGTGCCGACTGCCTGTTTTTCTTTTTTGTTTGTTGACATATATCTATCCTAAGATAAGAAGGGAAGCAGATGGGACACTCTTCTATGTTATGTCGGCTGTAGTCACCATCTGGAGAGAATCCAAGATCACCATTGTCTCCTTCCTGCACAAGTGATTGTTAATTGTCAAAAACTTACACCACTATATTTTCACCTACCCGTAACCATTACTAGGATACAGGGTCAGGATTCCTAGAACTCCCCATTGGTGTCCCTTCACCCAATGATGATTGTCAGGTCTCATGACGTCTGCAAGCAACGAATTTAATAGGCAGGTTGGCGTATGTATCCCCGTGCAGCAGATGCTGTCAGTATGGGACCAAAGAATAAACAGCCTACATTGGGTTATGGTTTATACCCACAGATACAAGGGCCTCAACATTTTCTTCAGTCAGTGGCAGACCAATCTCGCCCTCAAAGTGGGTGGAGGTAACCACCGATCTATCTAACAAAGGGTGAGACAGGCGAAGAAGACTTTGTTCCTAACAGAAGTGGCTGTCATCCAACATGTGAGAGATGAGAGCGGTAAGTGAGCTCCAGTCCACTTCAGCACATCCATCCACGGGGAAGCTATCGGAGTAAGATCCAGAACCCATCTACAGTGGTGCATATCCATCTATAGGGAAGCTATCGGAGTGAGTAACCCATCTACAGTGGTGTATATCCATCTATGGGGAAGCTATCAGAGTAAGTAACACATCTACAGTGGTGCATATCCATCTATGGGGAAGCTATCGGAGTAAGTAACACATCTACAGTGGTGTATATCCATCTATAGGGAAGCTATCGGAGTAAGTAACACATCTACAGTGGTGCATATCCATCTATGGGGAAGCTATCGGAGTAAGTAACACATCTACAGTGGTGCATATCCATCTATGGGGAAGCTATCGGAGTAAGTAACACATCTACAGTGGTGCATATCCATCTATGGGAAAGCTATCGGAGTAAGATCCAGAATACATCTACAGTGGTGCATATCCATCTATGGGAAAGCTATCGGAGTAAGATCCAGAATACATCTACAGTGGTGCATATCCATCTATGGGGAAGCTATCGGAGTAAGTAACACATCTACAGTGGTGCATATCCATCTATGGGGAAGCTATCGGAGTAAGTAACACATCTACAGTGGTGTATATCCATCTATGGGGAAGCTATCGGAGTAAGTAACGCATCTACAGTGGTGCATATCCATCTATGGGGAAGCTATCGGAGTAAGTAACACATCTACAGTGGTGCATATCCATCTATGGGGAAGCTATCGGAGTAAGTAACACATCTACAGTGGTGCATATCCATCTATGGGGAAGCTATCGGAGTAAGTAACACATCTACAGTGGTGCATATCCATCTATGGGGAAGCTATCGGAGTAAGTAACAGAACACATCTACAGTGGTGCATATCCATCTATAGGGAAGCTATCGGAGTAAGAGCCAGAACACATCTACAGTGGTGCATATCCATCTATGGGAAAGCTATCGGAGTAAGTAACACATCTACAGTGGTGCATATCCATCTATGGGGAAGCTATCGGAGTAACGCATCTACAGTGGTGCATATCCATCTATGGGGAAGCTATCAGAGTAAGTAACACATCTACAGTGGTGTATATATATCTATGGGGAAGCTATCGGAGTAAGATCCAGAACACATCTACAGTGGTGCATATCCATCTATGGGGAAGCTATCGGAGTAAGTAACCCATCTACAGTGGTGCATATCCATCTATGGGGAAGCTATCGGAGTAATTAACACATCTACAGTGGTGCATATCCATCTATGGGGAAGCTATCGGAGTAATTAACACATCTACAGTGGTGCATATCCATCTATGGGGAAGCTATCGGAGTAAGTAACCCATCTACAGTGGTGCATATCCATCTATGGGGAAGCTATCGGAGTAAGATCCAGAACACATCTACAGTGGTGCATATCCATCTATAGGGAAGCTATCGGAGTAAGTACCACATCTACAGTGCTGCATATCCATCTATGGGGAAGCTATCGGAGTAAGATCCAGAACACATCTACAGTGGTGCATATCCATCTATGGGGAAGCTATCGGAGTAAGTAACACATCTACAGTGGTGCATATCCATCTATGGGAAAGCTATCGGAGTAAGTAACACATCTACACTGGTGCATATCCATCTATGGGAAAGCTATCGGAGTAAGTAACACATCTACAGTGGTGCATATCTATCTATGGGGAAGCTATCGGAGTAAGTAACGCATCTACAGTGGTGCATATCCATCTATGGGGAAGCTATCGGAGTAAGATCCAGAACCCATCTACAGCTGTGCATATCCATCTATGGGGAAGCTATCGGAGTAAGATCCAGAACCCATCTACAGTGCTGCATATCCATCCATGGGGAAGCTATCGGAGTAAGTAACACATCTACAGTGGTGCATATCCATCTATGGGGAAGCTATCGGAGTAACGCATCTACAGTGGTGCATATCCATCTATGGGGAAGCTATCAGAGTAAGTAACACATCTACAGTGGTGCATATCCATCTATGGGGAAGCTATCGGAGTAAGTAACACATCTACAGTGGTGCATATCCATCTATGGGGAAGCTATTGGAGTAAGTAACACATCTACAGTGGTGCATATCCATCTATGGGGAAGCTATCGGAGTAAGTAACCCATCTACAGTGGTGCATATCCATCTATGGGGAAGCTAGCCGAGTAAGTAACACATCTACAGTGGTGCATATCCATCTATGGGGAAGCTATCGGAGTAAGATCCAGAACACATCTACAGTGGTGCATATCCATCTATGGGGAAGCTATCGGAGTAAGATCCAGAATACATCTACAGTGGTGCATATCCATCTATAGGGAAGCTATCGGAGTAAGTAACACATCTACAGTGGTGCATATCCATCTATGGAGAAGCTATCGGAGTAAGTAACACATCTACAGTGGTGCATATCCATCTATGTAGAAGCTATCGGAGTAAGTAACCCATCTACAGTGGTGCATATCCATCTATGGGGAAGCTATCGGAGTAAGTAACCCATCTACAGTGGTGCATATCCATCTATGGGGAAGCTATCGGAGTAAGTAACACATCTACAGTGGTGCATATCCATCTATGGGGAAGCTATCGGAATAAGATCCAGAACCCATCTACAGTGGTGCATATCCATCTATGGGGAAGCTATCGGAGTAAGTAACACATCTACAGTGGTGCATATCGATCTTCAGAGCTGCATGTGATCAGTAGCATTACTGTTAAAAGCAGAAGCAGTTTTTTGCATGGACCAAGAGATCTATCCAGCAACAAGGGAAGTCACAATACCTTAATGTAAAAGGCTAAAGCCATGATTTTACCCTGACAGAAGAATGGTCTCTGGACCAGGAGATGTTCTAGTGAGTCGCCAGATATTACAGCGACCCATTGGTCCCATGGCCATTTCGGGTAAGACCAGGATGTGTGGTTTTAACTCCCTAAAAACTACTGTGGACAACAATAAGTAGAAGTCTGGTAAGAAGACAATACAGGATCCGTCTCATTAATCCTGATAGCCACAGATTGGCCCAGGAGGTCATTGTGGTAATTGTTGTTCTCTCCTGATGAATATGTCCAAAAGGCCATTTTGGAGACTTCCCCAGATTCCTCACCTACTGCCCCATGAGGACGGATTATGTCTGGCCAATCACCAGATATTATGGCGACCCTTACGTGGACCTAATGGCCATTTCGGATAACGCCAGAATACGTGGTTTTTACTCCCTAAAACTGCTAGGGACGACAACCCGTAGTGGTCGTGTAAGGACAAGACAGAATCCGGCCTCATTACTCCTAATAGCTCAAGAAGGCATGGCTGTTCTCTCCTGATACAGGTGTCCAAAAGGCCATTTTGGAGACTTCCCCAGAATCCTCAGTGTCACAGAAGGGCAGATTGTGTCTGGGTCTGGACCACCTATGATTGACGGCCGGAAGATTGACAGGCCTGATGAGCTGAGGCTTTTTAGAATTGGTGGTGAACATGATTCTGCTACTAAGAGCAGAACCCACAAAGAGAACGTCCCTGAGGGTGAAGGACATTGTCTATCCTGGTGTGAAGAATCGGACTTATATCACTGTCTATAAAGGCGATCCTCCGATCTCTCCAGGATGGGTTTGAGAATGGGCTGAAGCTGCGACCGTCACAGTCCATGTCTCTGCTCTTTATGCTCTTCCAGGAAGCTGACTGTCCCATAAATCCCTAATACAGAGATTTATTAAAGCTACGCAAAGGATTAAAGCCACTGTAATGGATCCAACTCCCAGGTGGGATCCAGGACTCGTCCTTCATCACCTTGCACGGCTCCGTTTTGAGTTCTTATCTTTAGTTGAATTATAATACCTGATCCTCAAGGTGCTTCCTAGTAGCTATTACATCTGCTAAACGCAGGAGGATGTTCAGACATTAGGAGCCACTGAACCAGATCTTGTTATCCTTCAGGACTTTGTCTTTTACCCTTAAGGTTCCTTCCTTATCCAACATTACTCCGCAGATTGAGTTACCTGTTTTTGCCTAAATTCCTCCAATGAGAAAGCGTTACAACCGTGCTCTCTGGTTGTGGGCGGAGCCTTGGGCCTGCACTCTCTGGTTGTGGGCGGAGTCTTGGTCCTGCGCTCTCTGGTTGTGGGCGGAGCCTTGAGCCTGCGCTCTATGGACGGGGGCGGAGCCTTGGGCCTGCACTCTCTGGTTGTGGGCGGAGCCTTGAGAGTTTATTTAGTGAGAATCAGAGAATTCAGAAGATTTTATCTATCTTTTTCAGGAAGTAACAGTGATTGGAAGTCCTCAAAAGCCACTTTATCCAAATGGATACGGCAGACTCTGTGTGTTACCAAGAGGTGAGAGTCCAAGTACCTGAATCCATTAAGGCCCTTACCACAAGGGCAATGTCTACATCCTGGGTGGAGGAGATGTGCATTCTCATTGATCAGATATACAGAACTGCATTGTGGTCTTCTTATACTTTTGGACATTAGAACCTCTGGGCAACCAATCTTGGTAAAGCGGTTCTCATGGCTGCTGTATGATTCTCCCCCCTTTATGTGATCTTGCTATATCCCCATTATGTGCTGCTGCTTAGGACGTAAGGGAAAGGGGAATTTTATACTCACCGTAAATTCTCTTTCCTGTAGTCCGAAGCAGCAGCACAAACTAACCCTCCCTATAAAAGTTTATGCATCATACCCTGAGTGTTTTGGGTTATGTTTTCCTAGATCGTTAGAAGTACACAAGGAGGCTGGGTCAGCATAAGCCTTATAGGTGGGGCAATTATTGCTTGTTACCATCTGTCCTATCATTGCAGGAAGATAGAATCTTCCCCATTATGTGCTGCTGCTTCGGACTACAGGAAAGAGAATTTACGGTGAGTATAAAATTCCACTATATATATATATATATATATACACACAGATATACATACACATATATACACACACACATATACAGTGGTGCCTTGGATTAGGAGTATAATCCGTTCCGGGGCGGCGCTTGTAATACAAATCCACTCTTACACCACAGCAAATTTCCCCATAAGAAATCACTGATCTGCAGACAATTGGTTCCACCCCCCAAATATACTGATTATTATTCTGAATAACATGTAGAAGAGATGAAACAATGAGAAGCAGCTGAATCTGTGATATTATAAGTTACTGTACAGTATAGCAGCATGTGGTATATAATGTATAGTAACTGTATAACCCTGATAACACAGCAGCAGCTGGATATGTGATATATAAGTTACTGTACAGTATAGCAGCATGTGGTGTATAATGTATAGTAACTGTATAACCCTGATAACACAGCAGCTGGATATGTGATATATAAGTTACTGTACACTAGAGCAACATATGGTATATAATGTATAGTAACTGTATAACCCTGATAACACAGCAGCTGGATATGTGATATATAAGTTACTGTACAGTATAGCAGCATGTGGTGTATAATGTATAGTAACTGTATAACCCTGATAACACAGCAGCTGGATATGTGATATATAAGTTACTGTACAGTATAGCATGTGGTGTATAATGTATAGTAACTGTATAACCCTGATAGCACAGCAGCAGCTGGATATGTGATATATAAGTTACTGTACAGTATAGCAGCATGTGGTATATAATGTATAGTATCTGTATAACACTGATAACACAGCAGCTGGATATGTAATATATAAGTTACTGTACAGTATAGCAATCAGCATGTGGTATATAATGTATAGTAACTGTATAACTCTGATAACACAGCAGCTGGATATGTGATATATAAGTTACTGTACAGTATAGCAGCATGTGGTATATAATGTATAGTAACTGTATAACCCTGATAACACAGCAGCAGCTGGATATGTGATATATAAGTTACTGTACAGTATAGCAGCATGTGGTATATAATGTATAGTAACTGTATAACCCTGATAACACAGCAGCTGGATATGTGATATATAAGTTACTGTATAGTATAGCAGCATGTGGTATATAATGTATAGTAACTGTATAACCCTGATAACACAGCAGCAGGATATGTGATATATAAGTTACTGTACAGTATAGCAGCATGTGGTGTATAATTCATAGCAACTGTATAACCCTTATAACACAGCAGCAGCAGCTTGTAGATACGGGATGGAGCTGCAGATCCCCATAATGGAGAGGATGGGAAACACAAGGGTGGACATACATGCAACACTCTCTGTTCGGGGAGAGAGGGGTTACAGCTATGGAGATATTACCCCCACAGTCCTGTCCCCTGATGTAAGCCCCAGCCTGAAGTGGATCTGTTATGATTTGGAAGGTGAGGGAGACTTCCTGGCTCAGAGTACAGAGCTGTAGACCCCGCTATGCAGACCATGCCCACTCCCCCTCCCACCCAGTACAGGGAGCTCTTACACCAAAGCAATGCTCTTAAACCAAGTTACTCTTAAACCAAGGTACCACTGTATACAGATATGCACACACTTATACCGACATATATACACACATATATACACATATATACATACACACACACACATATACACATATATACACACACACATATATATATTTACACACACACAAATATACACACACACACACACACACACACACTTCCCTTACGTCTTTAACAGCAGCAGGAATGGGGAAGATTCTATCTCCCTGCAATGGTCAGACAGATGGGACTGATAGGAATTGATTAAGTAGCCTATAAGAAGCAGCTCAGACCCCCCCCCCTCCCCCCTCCTTGTGTTGTTTTCTGTCCTCCTGTGGGTCAGGTGGTCGAAGAGAGAAGTGAAGAGTGCGGTGATGTGTTCTTTACCTTCTCTTTCTAATTTGCCCTCCCTGCGTGGTCACATGGGGTTGGGAAACTTATGCTGTTTCAGCATGTTATCTATATCATAAAAATGAAAGTCTGTCTGTCTGTCCCGTATAGACTTCCAAACGCCTTAACCGTTTGACCCCAAATTTGGCACACAGATACATTGGGTGCCCGTGAAGGTGATTGCGAAGGTCCCGTCCCCGCCAGATGTACAGGAAAGGAGGGGGAGGGGGAAGAGCGGCGCCCCATAGAAATGAATGGGAAAATCTCCTCACTGCACACACAGGTGATGTAATTAGCTGCAGCTCTCCAGCAGTAATGGCAGTTGGGAGCCTTAGCAACCAATAGGATTACTACTTTCATTTTCATAGGGAGCTGGAATCTGAATGGTTGCTAGGGCAGCTGCCTCACAACATCCACAGAAAAAACTGATAGACCCCCTACTCCATCTATACAGTACATGTATACAGTACCCCCTACTCCATCTATACAGTACATGTATACAGGCCCCCTACTCCATCTATACAGTACATGTATACAGGACCCCCTACTCCATCTATACAGTACATGTATACAGGACCCCCCTACTCCATCTATACAGTACATGTATACAGGACCCCCTACTCCATCTATACAGTACATGTATATACAGGACCCCCTACTCCATCTATACAGTACATGTGTATAGGACCCCTATTCCATCTATACAGTACATGTATACAGGACCCCCTACTCCATCTATACAGGACATGTATACAGGACCCCCTACTCCATCTATACAGGACATGTATACAGGACCCCCTACTCCATCTATACAGTACATGTATACAGGGCCCCCTACTCCATCTATACAGTACATGTATACAGGGCCCCCTACTCCATCTATACAGTACATGTATACAGGACCCCCTACTCCATCTATACAGTACATGTATACAGGACCCCCTACTCCATCTATACAGGACATGTATACAGGACCCCCTACTCCATCTATACAGTACATGTATACAGGGCCCCCTACTCCATATATACAGTACATGTATACAGGACCTCAAAACTATACACTACAGGTATACAGAACCTCCACCAACTCTATATAACAGGTATACAGGACCCCTAAACTTTACACTACAGGTATACAGGACCTCCACCAACTATATACTACAGGTATACAGGACCCCAAACTATACACTACAGGTTTACAGGAACCCAAAACGATACAATACAGGTATACAGGATCTCCAACTATATAATACAGGTATACAGCACCCCCACCAACTCTATACTACAGGTATACAGGACCCCAAAGCTATACACTACAGGTATTACAGGAACTCCACCAACTATATACTACAGGTATTTAGGACCCCAAACTATACACTACAGGTATACAGGACCTTCACCAACTGTACACTGCAGGTATACAGGACCTCACTCAACTATACACTACAGGTATACAGCCCCCCAACTACACACTACAGGTATACAGGACCCCCCAACTATACACTATAGGTATAGAGCCCCCCAACTATGCACTACAGATATGCGAGACCCCTAAAAACTATACATTGTGGGTATACAGAACCCCTCCAACTATGTCAAGTCTGCATCTTGACTCCACAACTGTCTATTATAGGGCCAGATACCGCCTGGCTAAGGGACGCCTGACGCAGCGGTCCTCGATATACGTTAGGTAGGGTATAACAGGGCTACCTCCCCGACAGTACCCTAGCCTATTATAATATTTTTGTACATCTACTGCACAAATTTGGACTAATTATATATATCACTTCACTGCACTTTATGCTCATACTAACAAAGTCGCTTTTTTGCATCAATTAGGTCGACCACAATAGTCATTTCTCCTGTTTTTTCTTGTTTAAACAGACATAAAAACCAGAGGGCGGCAAATCATGTGAAAATATAAGATTTGTGTCATTCTCAAAACTTTTGGCCATGACTGTATACGGATATACACAGAGACACACAATAAAAATTTGTCCCACCTGTCATTTTTATTTCCTGGAGTCCGTAGGCAGCACAGTATGGGTTATGGTCCACCCCCTACAACGAGGCAGAAGAGACATTAATCAGCAGTAATGAATTAATTAAGCACAGACCTTCCCTATAAAGCCTCCAGAGAGACACAGTCAGACAGAGTTAGTATGCAGCAATAACAAACAAATTTATTAGGGTGGAATCCCTGTGCTGCCTACGGACTCCAGGAAATGAAAATTTTTATCTTCCCTGGACGTCCTTCGGCAGCACAGTATGGGATCTACATAGCAGTGCAAAAGAAGGGGGTGGTCATTTACCAATAGCAGTACTAAGCACTCTATTGCCTAAGGCTGATGTTTCTGACATGCTCAGGCGGTAGTGCTTGACAAATGTTGACGGTAAAGACCATGTAGCCACTCTACATATTTCTTCCAACGGTATCCTGGAGAATTCTGCCCATGACGTAGACATGGAACGCGTAGAGTGTGCTCTTACTTGTAAGGGAGACTGTAGGCCTTCTTGTTGGTAGCAAAAGGTTATTACATCCCTCAGCCACCTAGATATAGTAGGTTTAGCTGCTTTTTTGCCTTTATCTTTCCCGAAGAATTGGAGAAAAAGATTTTCGGAAAGTCTGAATGGTTTGACTTGGTTCAGATAGAAAAGCACACTTCGTCTGACATCCAGTAATTGTAAGGCGGAATCTTGATCAGAAGATAGAGAAGGGAGGATTACTTCCTGATGCATATTAAATGAAGATGCCACTTTGGGTACAAACCCCGGAAGAGTTCTGAGAACTAAGGAGTCACCCAAGTCTCTTAGGTTCCCTTGAAGAAAATGCCTGAATCTCACTCACTCTCCTTGCGGACTTGATGGCCACTAGAAAACATGTTTTCCAGGATAGATGTTTTAGAGATGCTTCAGAGAGAGGCTCAAATGGCGACTACATAAGGTGTTTTACTACCACTTGTAAGTCCCAAGAAGGTAATGGCTGATGGACAGAAGGTTGTATATTATTGATTGCTCTGAAGAACTTCTTTATCAGAGGGTGTTTTGTATACTTCCCCTGGAGATAATGGTTGATGGCTGTGAAATGAACTTTAAGGGTGTTCAACTTTAGACCTTTATCTAGTCCATTCTGAAGGAACTGGAGAATCAAGGGTAGAGTCACTTCTGAAGATGAGGCAAAGGACTTAAAAATTTTCCAGATTCTACAATAGGACCTATTAGTAGAAGTTTTATTTGCATTGGAAAGAGTAGAAATTACTTTCTCTGAGAATCCCTCCAGTCTTAGTTCATCCTCCAAGCAAAGAGGTTCAGAGGTTGAGGATGAAAACCCCTCTGGGAGAGCAGGTGTGGTACTTTGGGAAGTTCCCAAATCCTTGTCTGCCATTGACATTGCTAGAGTGAACCACGACCTGCGAGGCCAAAATGGTAGGATCACTATTGACTTCACCTTTTCCCTCTTGATTTTCTCCAACGTCTTCTGAATTAGAGGGGGAGGAGGAAAGGCATAAACAAATATGTTCCTCCAAGGAATTGATAGACCGTCCACTGTCACAGGATGGTGATTGGGGTTCAGGGAGCAGAATTTTGTCAGGTGCGCATTGTCCTTCGTGGAGAAGACATCCACTTCGGGTTGGCCGAATTTCTCTGCTATCTGATGAAAAATTTTTAAGTTCAGACACCACTCCCCTGGCAGGAGGGAGTGTCTGCTCAGGAGATCTGCCTTGCCATTCAGACTCCCCTTGATATGCACCGCTGATAACGATTTCACATTGGCCTCTGCCCAAAGACAAATCTCTTTGCATTCTTTCATCAGAGAGGGAGATCTTGTTCCCCCCTGCTTGTTTAGGTAATAGACAGTTGGCATATTGTCTGACTGAACTAGAATGTCCTTGTTCTGAAGAAGGTCCTTGAAGTGAATTAGAGCCATCTTTACCGCTCTCAGTTCTTTGAGATTGAAGGGCAAGCATTTCTCTGTCGACTTCCATTTCCTTTGAACCCACTTGTTCAAGACATTGGCACCCCAGCCGAAAGAAGAGGCATCCGTAGTGAGTACTATCTTCGTGGTCTGAAGAATAGACACTGCCTTGGATAGATTTGCCGGTTTTAGCCACCATTGAAGGTTGTGACAAGTCTCGCGAGAAATTGTAAGAAGATGATCCAAGGCTGATGGGTCCCTGTTCCACACCCGTAGAATTTCCTGTTGGAGAGATCTGAAGTGTGCTCTTGACCACGGAACTGCTTCTATCATTGATGTTAAGTGTCCCAAGACTTTCATTGCAGAGCGAACTGACAGGGTCGGTTTGGCTATCAGACGGGACACTTCCTTTCTGATATTCTTTATTCTCTCCTGAGACAAGGAAATGTTCATAGTGATGGAGTTGATTACAAACCCCAGGAATTGAATCGTCTGTGATGGAATCAGATGGGACTTTTGTAGATTTAACAGAAAACCATGAGTTTGAAGAAGATTGGTAGTAATCTGGAGAAGTAGTGCCAACTCCTCCCTGGATGATGCTTTCAGCAGCCAATCAACGAGGTACGGGATCACATAAATGCCCTGTAGATGTAGAATAGCTGTAAGGACGATGGCAATTTTTGTAAAAACCCTCGGCGCTGAACTTAGGCCGAAGGGTAGGCATGTGAACTGTAGTTTCCAGACCATTTTCTGCCTGAATAGCAATCCTGAGGTATTTCCCGTGGGCAGGGAGTATGGGCACATGCAAGTATGCATCGGTTAAATCTATAGTCGCCATGTAGTCGCCTTGGGATAAGATGGGGATAACCGATTTTATGCTCTCCATTTTGAACTTTTTGTTCACTAAATGTCGGTTCAGATAGGTCAGGTCGATCACAAGTCTCCATTTCTTGTTGGGCTTCGGGACAGAAAAAATTCTTGAAAACACTCAGCCGGACGGATGGGAGGGAGACAAACATTCTAGAGCTCCTTTCTTGATAAAATGTTTTACCAGTGGGAGAACGTGAGGATCCTCTGTTGAATTGAGGTAAAACTTGTCCTTTGGGATCTTGCTTAGTTCTATGGAATAACCGTGCTCCACTGTTGAAAGGACCCAGGCATCGTCCACTGTGGTTGACCAGGTGTGAAAAGTTTTTTAATCTTGCCCCAACTGCCGGAACTGACCTAGCGTCATGCGTCTGGTTTTTTGGTTTGAGACTTGTTCTTTTTAAAGGAGCCATATTTTTGTTTTTGACCTGGCTTGTAGCCACAAAACTTATAGGACCTGTAATTCTTTTTGAACTTTGGTGAGGTCCGACGCTTTTGCTGGAAATTTTTCGTAGGTTCCTTCTTGCCAGGAAAAAACAAACCTTTGTCCTCATTGAGCTCCTTTAAGATCTCCTTAAGCTGGGAGCCAAAGAGACTTTCCGGTTGGAATGGTAACCCACAGAAATTTAGTTTAGATGCCACATCTCCAGCCGACCAATGCTTGATCCACAAAGACCTCCGTATAAAGTTGATTAGTGCCATGTTCTTAGAAGCTGAATGAAGTGTATCTAAGGGGGCATCACATAAGAAGTCAGAGGCTGCTTTCATTAAAGGTAACTTCTTCAAGATTTCTTCTCTAGGTACGCCATCTTGTAGGTCTCGTTAGATGACTGAGCCACACCCTTAATGATCTAGCCACTGGAAGAGATGATAACGCCACCTTAGTAGTTGCTGCTGAAGCTGTGTAAGATTTCTTTGCAAGGGCATCTGCTTTCTTGTCAATCGGGTCTGTTAATAGTGCGGAATCACGAGATGGAAACAAGGACTTCTTGGCTAGTTTGGCTAAAGCAAGATCAACCTTTGGAGGGTGTTCCCACTGGCTTGTGACCTTCTCATCCAGCTTATCAATAGACTTGAACCGTGCTCCTGTATCAAATCTTTTGTCAGGATATTCCCAGTCCTTTTGGAGCCAATCTTTTATAAGAGGGTGATCAGGAAAAACTTTTTCTTCAGAGACTGGAAAATAATATAAAGCATCTTTGGGTGTTCTCCCTTTAATACTTTTATCCGACATCAACTCTCTGATGTTGTCCTCGTAGCGGCAAGTGAGGAGACCGCAAGAAATAGTCGGCTAAGGTAAATCAACACTGAACGCCATTAGCCCGCATATGTGTGACACCAGCCTGCAACACTGCACAGCTAATAGTGCACCATATATAAGGATATACTAGCACTATAGGAAAAAAATCAATAAGAGAAATAAAATTACAATATATATATATATATATATATATATGTGTGGAAATACATGTATCTTCACCAAGTACAGAAGAAAAACACTGTCTGACTGTCTCTATGGGAGCTTTATAGGGAAGGTCTGTGCTTAATTCATTACTGCTGATTAATGTCTCTTCTGCCTCATTGTAGGGGGTGGACCTTAACCCATACTGTGCTGCCTACGGACTCCAGGGAAAGACAGATATACATAGAGACACACAGATATACACACATATACAAATATACACACACACATTATATACACACACACAGCTATACACATACAGATATATATATATATATAGTGAGAGTGTCTGGAGAAGTGGTAGACGGGGTGTATATTTGCCCAAGATTCATCATGTCCAGTGGATAATTGTGACCAGAGATCTGTAGTCTTTGAAGTTCAGATTTGGGTTGAAAAATCCAGTTCTCAGGGCCTGTGTTGCTGGAGTGGGAAGTGAGGGTGGGTGTCCCCCCTCCATCCAGACAGTCCGGGTCTTGGGCTGTCTGATTAATCAGTCCTCAGGTGTGCACAGAGCCTTATAACAGGCCGGGAGTACAGACACACCTCAGCTCTCAGCCTGGGAGCAGGTCATCTGCTTTGAGCCTGAGGGAGCTTTACCAGTGGTAGGTACAATACTGTTATATGCGGTGCCCGGTATTAGGCTGGCACCTGGTTAGAGAGGTATCCTGCTGTATAGTTAGTGCCCGGTATTAGGCTGGCACCTGGTTAGAGAGGTATCCTGCTGTATAGTTAGTGCATAGTATTAGGCTGGCACCTGGTTAGAGAGGTATCCTGCTGTATAGTTAGTGCCCGGTATAAGGCTGGCACCTGGTTAGAGAGGTATCCTGCTGTATAGATAGTGCCCGGTATTAGGCTGGCACCTGGTTAGAGAGGTGTCCTGCTGTATAGTTAGTGCCCGGTATTAGGCTGGCACCTGGTTAGAGAGGTGTCCTGCTGTATAGTTAGTGCCCGGTATTAGGCTGGCACCTGGTTAGAGAGGTGTCCTGCTGTATAGTTAGTGCCCGGTATTAGGCCGGCACCTGGTTAGAGAGGTGTCCTGCTGTATAGATAGTGCCCGGCATTAGGCTGGCACCTGGTTAGAGAGGTATCCTGCTGTATAGTTAGTGCCCGGTATTAGGCTGGCACCTGGTTAGAGAGGTGTCCTGCTGTATAGTTAGTGCCCGGTATTAGGCTGGCACCTGGTTAGAGAGGTGTCCTGCTGTATAGTTAGTGCCCGGTATTAGGCTGGCACCTGGTTAGTGAGGTGTCCTGCTGTATAGTTAGTGCCCGGTATTAGGCTAGCACCTGGTTAGAGAGGTGTCCTGCTGTATAGTTAGTGCCCGGTATTAGGCTGGCACCTGGTTAGAGAGGTGTCCTGCTGTATAGTTAGTGCCCGGTATTAGGCTGGCACCTGGTTAGAGAGGTATCCTGCTGTATAGTTAGTGCCCGGTATTAGGCTGGCACCTGGTTAGAGAGGTGTCCTGCTGTATAGTTAGTGCCCGGTATTATGCTGGCACCTGGTTAGAGAGGTGTCCTGCTGTATAGTTAGTGCCCGGTATTAGGCTGGCACCTGGTTAGAGAGGTGTCCTGCTGTATAGTTAGTGCCCGGTATTAGGCTGGCACCTGGTTAGAGAGGTATCCTGCTGTATAGTTAGTGCCCGGTATTAGGCTGGCTCCTGGTTAGAGAGGTATCCTGCTGTATAGTTAGTGCCCGGTATTAGGCTGGCACCTGGTTAGAGAGGTGTCCTGCTGTATAGTTAGTGCCCGGTATTAGGCTGGCACCTGGTTAGAGAGGTGTCCTGCTGTATAGTTAGTGCCCGGTATTAGGCTGGCACCTGGTTAGAGAGGTGTCCTGCTGTATAGTTAGTGCCCGGTATTAGGCTGGCACCTGGTTAGAGAGGTGTCCTGCTGTATAGTTAGTGCCGGACAGGCAGAGGATTTTTCTTTGCTTTATTTTATTTATGTATCACAAACTGCTTATAAAACTGGGTGAGGTCGGTGGCAGGAAACTCTCGTTGTTTAAAGCGTAACTCTCATTTCAGGGTCATTTTTCTGAAAACATTAAATATCAACAGTACAAGCGATTTTAAGAAACTCTGTAATAGGATTTATGTACTAAAAGAGTTTCCTTCTGTACTGAAAAAGCAATCTCCCAGCCTCCCCCCTCACATCAGAAGAAGCAGGATTTCTGTCTCCATTATGTGGCTATGGAGAGGGGAGGGGCTGTTAGGAGTGAGTGAGCACGGAGCAGTCCTGCACAGCACAACACCCTGCAATCTTCTCTCAGTAAGTTCATAGATAAGCACTGACCTCTCTGACCCCAGAATCCTGCGGTTTAGGTGCCCAGAGAGTCTACAAACAGCTGACCTTCATGTCACCTCTTCCTGCTCCCTCATCTCCCTTGGCCCCTCCCCCCTCCAT
This sequence comes from Dendropsophus ebraccatus, assembly GCA_027789725.1. Taxonomy (NCBI): domain Eukaryota; kingdom Metazoa; phylum Chordata; class Amphibia; order Anura; family Hylidae; genus Dendropsophus; species Dendropsophus ebraccatus. Next base: position 20,662,795 of record JAQFWZ010000010.1, read on the forward strand.
AAGGATAGAATGGGAGAGCAGAGCCCGTCTTCACTGGCTTCTCTGTAATGAAGACGTGTTTGCCTGATAATGCACAGATAAGAAGTCAGGGGGGGAGGCTGGGAGATTGCTTCTTGAGTACAGAAGGAGGCTTTTTTGGCTGATGAAACCTATTACAGAGTTTCTTAAAATCGCTTATACTACTGATTTCTGCAATAAAAAAAAAAATGACAGTTACACTTTAATGTTTGTGCCTGATAAAGTGTGCCCGTCTACCCAGGAGACAACATACCCGCTTCCTAATCCCTTACAATATACACACACACAGATACACACAGACATATACGGATGTATACAGATATTGACCTGGGGGGTCGGAGTGCCCCTTGTGTACTGGTTGGGGAGTCATATGACTATTGACCTGGGGGGTCGGAGTGCCCCTTGTGTACTGGTTGGGGAGTCATATGACTATTGACCTGGGGGGTCGGAGTGCCCCTTGTGTACTGGTTGGGGAGTCATATGACTATTGACCTGGGGGGTCGGAGTGCCCCTTGTGTACTGGTTGGGGAGTCATATGACTATTGACCTGGGGGGTCGGAGTGCCCCTTGTGTACTGGTTGGGGAGTCATATGACTATTGACCTGGGGGGTCGGAGTGCCCCTTGTGTACTGGTTGACATTTTCTCACCTGGGGCCGGGGGTTCCCCCTGACTGAACACGTCCCTCCAGGCAGCGTCCATAAACAGAGCATTGTATTTCCCATCCACTGACGCCAGGTACTTTGCCACCGGATGAGGACCTGAGGATAGGAGGATAGAAGGATAGAAGATGACACATCCCAGGGGAGGGGTCCCTATATACTGTATATACACTCCGGGGGGAGGGGTCCCTATATACTGTATATACACTCCGGGGGGGAGGGGTCCCTATATACTGTATATACACTCTGGGGGAAGGGGTCCCTATATACTGTATATACACTCTGGGGGGAGGGGTCCCTATATACTGTATATACACTCTGGGGGGAGGGGTCACTATATATACACTCTGGGGGGAGGGGTCCCTATATACTGTATATACACTCTGGGGGGAGGGGTCCCTATATACTGTATATACACTCCAGGGGGAGGGGTCCCTATATACTGTATATACACTCCGGGGGGAGGGGTCCCTATATACTGTATATACACTCTGGGGGAAGGGGTCCCTATATACTGTATATACACTCTGGGGGGAGGGGTCCCTATATACTGTATATACACTCCGGGGGGAGGGGTCCCTATATACTGTATATACACTCTGGGGGAAGGGGTCCCTATATACTGTATATACACTCTGGGGGGAGGGGTCCCTATATACTGTATATACACTCTGGGGGGAGGGGTCCCTATATACCATATATACACTCTGGGGTGAGGGGTCCCTATATACTGTATATACACTCTGGGGGGAGGGGTCACTATATATACACTCTGGGGGGAGGGGTCCCTATATACTGTATATACACTCTGGGGGGAGGGGTCACTATATATACACTCTGGGGGGAGGGGTCCCTATATACTGTATATACACTCTGGGGGGAGGGGTCCCTATATACTGTATATACACTCTGGGGGGAGGGGTCCCTATATACTATATATACACTCTGGGGGGAGGGGTCCCTATATACTGTATATACACTCTGGGGGGAGGGGTCCCTATATACTGTATATACACTCTGGGGGGAGGGGTCCCTATACACTGTATATACACTCTGGGGGGAGGGGTCCCTATATACTGTATATACACTCTGGGGGGAGGGGTCCCTATATACTGTATATACACTCTGGGGGGAGGGGTCCCTATATACCATATATACACTCTGGGGTGAGGGGTCCCTATATACACTATATATACACTCTGGGGGGAGGGGTCCCTATATACTGTATATACACTCTGGGGGGAGGGGTCCCTATATACTGTATATACACTCTGGGGGGAGGGGTCCCTATATACCATATATACACTCTGGGGGGAGGGGTCCCTATATACTATATATACACTCTGGGGGGAGGGGTCCCTATATACTGTATATACACTCTGGGGGGAGGGGTCCCTATATACTGTATATACACTCTGGGGGGAGGGGTCCCTATATACTGTATATACACTCTGGGGGGAGGGGTCCCTATATACTATATGGAGTGTTAGGGACCCCCATCAGAAATCTGTCCAGGGTGTCGGGGGACATCTGAGAGATGATAATAATAATAAGGGCCCTGGACCCTATAACTGCGCCTGTTATCCCTCACCGGTTGGGAGTAGCTGCGCCTGTTATACCTCACCTGTTGGCAGTAGCTGCGCCTGTTATACCTCACCTGTTGGGAGTACCTGCTCCTGTTATCCCTCACCTGTTGGGAGTACCTGCGCCTGTTATACCTCACCTGTTGGCAGTAGCTGCTCCTGTTATACCTCACCTGTTGGGAGTAGCTGCTCCTGTTATACCTCACCTGTTGGGAGTACCTGCTCCTACTATACCTCACCTGTTGGGAGTAGCTGCTCCTGTTATCCCTCACCTGTTGGGAGTAGCTGCACCTGTTATCCCTCACCTGTTGGCAGTAGCTGCTCCTGCTATCCCTCACCTGTTGGGAGTAGCTGCACCTGTTATACCTCACCTGTTGGGAGTAGCTGCTCCTGTTATCCCTCACCTGTTGGGAGTAGCTGCTCCTGTTATCCCTCACCTGTTGGGAGTAGCTGCACCTGTTATATCTCACCTGTTGGGAGTAGCTGCGCCTGTTATACCTCACCTGTTGGGAGTAGCTGCGCCTGTTATACCTCACCTGTTGGGAGTAGCTGCGCCTGTTATACCGCACCTGTTGGGAGTAGCTGCGCCTGTTATCCCTCACCTGTTGGCAGTAGCTGTGCCTGTTATACCTCACCTGTTGGCAGTAGCTGCGCCTGTTATACCTCACCTGTTGGGAGTAACTGCTCCTGTTATACCTCACCTGTTGGGAGTAGCTGCGCCTGTTATACCTCACCTGTTGGCAGTAGCTGCGCCTGTTATCCCTCACCTGTTGGGAATAGCTGCGCCTGTTATACCTCACCTGTTGGGAGTAACTGCTCCTGTTATACCTCACCTGTTGGCAGTAGCTGCGCCTGTTATACCTCACCTGTTGGGAATAGCTGTTCCTGTTATACCTCACCTGTTGGGAGTAACTGCTCCTGTTATATCTCACCTGTTGGCAGTAGCTGCGCCTGTTATACCTCACCTGTTGGCGGTAGCTGCTCCTGTTATACCTCACCTGTTGGGAGTAGTTGCTCCTGTTATCCCTCACCTGTTGGGAGTAGCTGCGCCTGTTATACCTCACCTGTTGGCAGTAGCTGCGCCTGTTATACCTCACCTGTTGGGAGTAGCTGCGCCTGTTATACCTCACCTGTTGGGAGTAGTTGCTCCTGTTATCCCTCACCTGTTGGCGGTAGCTGCTCCTGTTATCCCTCACCTGTTGGGAGTAGTTGCTCCTGTTATCCCTCACCTGTTGGGAGTAGCTGCGCCTGTTATATCTCACCTGTTGGGAGTAGTTGCGCCTGTTATACCTCACCTGTTGGCAGTAGCTGCACCTGTTATACCTCACCTGTTGGGAGTAGCTGCGCCTGTTATACCTCACCTGTTGGGAGTAGCTGCGCCTGTTATACCTCACCTGTTGGCAGTAGCTGCACCTGTTATACCTCACCTGTTGGCAGTAGCTGCTCCTGTTATACCTCACCTGTTGGCAGTAGCTCTGCCTGTTATACCTCACCTGTTGGGAGTAGCTGCGCCTGTTATATCTCACCTGTTGGCAGTAGCTGCACCTGTTATACCTCACCTGTTGGGAGTAGCTGCGCCTGTTATACCTCACCTGTTGGGAGTAGCTGCGCCTGTTATACCTCACCTGTTGGCAGTAGCTGCGCCTGTTATATCTCACCTGTTGGGAGTAGTTGCTCCTGTTATCCCTCACCTGTTGGGAGTAGCTGCGCCTGTTATACCTCACCTGTTGGGAGTAGCTGTGCCTGTTATCCCTCACCTGTTGGCAGTAGCTGCTCCTGTTATACCTCACCTGTTGGGAGTAGCTGCGCCTGTTATACCTCACCTGTTGGGAGTAGCTGCGCCTGTTATATCTCACCTGTTAGGAGTAGCTGCTCCTGTTATATCTCACCTGTTGGGAGTAGCTGCACCTGTTATACCTCACCTGTTGGGAGTAGCTGCGCCTGTTATACCTCACCTGTTGGGAGTAGCTGCCTGTTATACCTCACCTGTTGGGAGTAGCTGCCTGTTATACCTCACCTGTTGGCAGTAGCTGCACCTGTTATACCTCACCTGTTGGCAGTAGCTGCGCCTGTTATATCTCACCTGTTGGCAGTAGCTGCTCCTGTTATACCTCACCTGTTGGGAGTAGCTGCTCCTGTTATATCTCATCTGTTGGCAGTTGATGCGCCTGTTATACCTCACCTGTTGGGAGTAGCTGCTCCTGTTATTCCTCCCCTGCGCCTGTTAATGCTGCTAGAATTGGTAGCTGCATCCCCTCCCACCAGGACACTCACCCAGCGGCACAACCAGGAAGCGGAGGTAGCTCAGCCAATCCGGAGTCTTCCCTGCCAACTGCTCCACAAAGAAGCGAAGGATGACACTGAGATAACTCTGATCACCCACCACTACAACTCTCACCGGAGGCGGCATCAGGGAGTTAGTGTTACAGCTGAGGGGAGAAAAGAACATAGAGAGCTGCAAAGCTGAGACCATGGGGGAGGGGGGCTAGTCTACTCACTATGGGGGCGTCTACTCACTATAGGGGCGTCTACTCACTATGGGGGCGTCTACTCACTATGGGGGCGTCTACTCACTATGTGGGCGTCTACTCACTATGGGGGCGTCTACTCACTATGGGGGCGTCTACTCACTATGGGGGCGTCTACTCACTATAGGGGCGTCTACTCACTATGGGGGCGTCTACTCACTTCACTATGGGGGCGTCTACTTACTAAGGGGGCGTCTACTCACTATGGGGCGTCTACTCACTATGAGGGCGTCTACTCACTATGGGGGCGTCTACTCACTATGGGGGCGTCTACTCACTATGGGGCGTCTACTCACTATGGGGCGTCTACTCACTACGGGGGGCGTCTACTCACTACGGGGGGCGTCTACTCACTCGGGGGGGCGTCTACTCACTATCTTTGTATACGGGCGATAATACCACAGAAGGCCGCCTGGACATCGGCTGAAGAACAAGTGGAGACAGTGAGAAGCTTCCCGTGTAGCTGCTCTCTGAGGAACTGGATGATAAGAAGGAAATTCATATTACAGGCAAGAAGAGATAAAGGCAGGTGTAACGTATATAGGGAGGACTGTGCAGTTACCTGTAGAGGACTGTACCCTGTGGACTGTGCAGTTACCTGTAGAGGACTTTACCCTGTGGGCTGTGCAGTTACCTGTAGAGGACTGTGCACTGTGGACTGTGCGGTTACCTGAAGAGGACTGTGCTCTGTGTGCTGTGCAGTTACCTGTAGAGGACTGTACCCTGTGTGCTGTGCAGTTACCTGTAGAGGACTGTACCCTGTGGGCTGTGCAGTTACCTGTAGAGGACTTTACCCTGTGGGCTGTGCAGTTACCTGTAGAGGACTGTGCACTGTGGACTGTGCGGTTACCTGAAGAGGACTGTGCTCTGTGTGCTGTACAGTTACCTGTAGAGGACTGTACCCTGTGTGCTGTGCAGTTACCTGTAGAGGACTGTGCCCTGTGTGCTGTGCAGTTACCTGTAGAGGACTGTGCCCTGTGGGCTGTGCAGTTACCTGTAGAGGACTGTACCCTGTGGGCTGTGCAGTTACCTGTAGAGGACTGTACCCTGTGGGCTGTGCAGTTACCTGTAGAGGACTGTACCCTGTGGGCTGTGCAGTTACCTGTAGAGGACTGTGCCCTGTGGGCTGTGCAGTTACCTGTAGAGGACTGTGCCCTGTGGGCTGTGCAGTTACCTGTAGAGGACTGTGCTCTGTGTGCTGTGCAGTTACCTGTAGAGGACTGTGCCCTGTGGACTGTGCAGTTACCTGTAGAGGACTGTGCCCTGTGGACTGTGCAGTTACCTGTAGAGGACTGTACCCTGTGTGCTGTGCAGTTACCTGTAGAGGACTGTACCCTGTGCAGTTACCTGTAGAGGACTGTACCCTGTGGGCTGTGCAGTTACCTGTAGAGGACTGTGCTCTGTACCCTGTGCAGTTACCTGTAGAGGACTGTACCCTGTGGGCTGTGCAGTTACCTGTAGTGGACTGTGCAGTTACCTGTAGAGGACTGTACCCTGTGGGCTGTGCAGTTACCTGTAGAGGACTGTGCTCTGTACCCTGTGCAGTTACCTGTAGAGGACTGTACCCTGTGGGCTATGCAGTTACCTGTAGAGGACTGTACCCTGTGTGCTGTGCAGTTACCTGTAGAGGACTGTGCTCTGTGGGCTGTGCAGTTACCTGTAGAGGACTGTGCCCTGTGGGCTGTGCAGTTACCTGTAGAGGACTGTACCCTGTGTGCTGTGCAGTTACCTGTAGAGGACTGTACCCTGTGTGCTGTGCAGTTACCTGTAGAGGACTGTGCTCTGTGTGCTGTGCAGTTACCTGTAGAGGACTGTGCTCTGTGTGCTGTGCAGTTACCTGTAGAGGACTGTGCTCTGTGTGCTGTGCAGTTACCTGTAGAGGACTGTACCCTGTGGGCTGTGCAGTTACCTGTAGAGGACTGTGCTCTGTGGGCTGTGCAGTTACCTGTAGAGGACTGTACCCTGTGTGCTGTGCAGTTACCTGTAGAGAACTGTGCTCTGTGTGCTGTTCAGTTACCTGTAAAGGACTGTGCTCTGTGTGCTGTTCAGTTACCTGTAAAGGACTGTACCCTGTGCAGTTACTTGTAGAGGACTGTGCTCTGTGTGCTGTGCAGTTACCTGTAGAGTACTGTGCAGTTACCTGTAGAGGACTGTGCCCTGTGGGCTGTGCAGTTACCTGTAGAGGACTGTGCCCTGTGGGCTGTGCAGTTACCTGTAGAGGACTGTGCAGTTACCTGTACAGGACTGTGCCCTGTGGGCTGTGCAGTTACCTGTAGAGGACTGTACCCTGTGGGCTGTGCAGTTACCTGTAGAGGACTGTACCCGTACCCTGTGGGCTGTGCAGTTACCTGTAGAGGATTGTACCCTGTGTGCTGTGCAGTTACCTGTAGAGGACTGTGCTCTGTGTGCTGTGCAGTTACCTGTAGAGGACTGTACCCTGTGTGCTGTGCAGTTACCTGTAGAGGACTGTGCCCTGTGGGCTGTGCAGTTACCTGTAGAGGACTGTGCCCTGTGGGCTGTGCAGTTACCTGTAGAGGACTGTGCAGTTACCTGTACAGGACTGTGCCCTGTGTGCTGTGCAGTTACCTGTAGAGGACTGTGCTCTGTGGGCTGTGCAGTTACCTGTAGAGGACTGTACCCTGTACCCTGTGCAGTTACCTGTAGAGGACTGTACCCTGTGTGCTGTGCAGTTACCTGTAGAGGACTGTACCCGTACCCTGTGGGCTGTGCAGTTACCTGTAGAGGACTGTGCCCTGTGGGCTGTGCAGTTACCTGTATAGGACTGTACCCTGTGCAGTTACCTGTAGAGGACTGTGCTGTGTGTGCTGTGCAGTTACCTGTAGAGGACTGTACCCTGTGTGCTGTGCAGTTACCTGTAGAGGACTGTACCCTGTGTGCTGTGCAGTTACCTGTAGAGGACTGTTCTCTGTGTGCTGTGCAGTTACCTGTAGAGGACTGTACCCTGTGGGCTGTGCAGTTACCTGTAGAGGACTGTACCCTGTGGGCTGTGCAGTTACCTGTAGAGGACTGTGCTCTGTGTGCTGTGCAGTTACCTGTAGAGGACTGTGCTCTGTGTGCTGTGCAGTTACCTGTAGAGGACTGTGCTCTGTGTGCTGTGCAGTTACCTGTAGAGGACTGTACCCTGTGGGCTGTGCAGTTACCTGTAGAGGACTGTGCTCTGTGGGCTGTGCAGTTACCTGTAGAGGACTGTACCCTGTGGGCTGTGCAGTTACCTATAGAGGACTGTACCCTGTGTGCTGTGCAGTTACCTGTAGAGGACTGTGCTCTGTGTGCTGTGCAGTTACCTGTAGAGGACTGTGCTCTGTGTGCTGTGCAGTTACCTGTAGAGGACTGTGCTCTGTGTGCTGTGCAGTTACCTGTAGAGGACTGTACCCTGTGGGCTGTGCAGTTACCTGTAGAGGACTGTGCTCTGTGGGCTGTGCAGTTACCTGTAGAGGACTGTACCCTGTGGGCTGTGCAGTTACCTGTAGAGGACTGTACCCTGTGTGCTGTGCAGTTACCTGTAGAGGACTGTGCTCTGTGTGCTGTGCAGTTACCTGTAGAGGACTGTACCCTGTGGGCTGTGCAGTTACCTGTAGAGGACTGTACCCTGTGTGCTGTGCAGTTACCTGTAGAGGACTGTGCTCTGTGTGCTGTGCAGTTACCTGTAGAGGACTGTGCTCTGTGTGCTGTGCAGTTACCTGTAGAGGACTGTGCTCTGTGTGCTGTGCAGTTACCTGTAGAGGACTGTACCCTGTGCGGTTACCTGTAGAGGACTGTGCTCTGTGTGCTGTGCAGTTACCTGTAGAGGACTGTGCTCTGTGTGCTGTGCAGTTACCTGTAGAGGACTGTGCTCTGTGGGCTGTGCAGTTACCTGTAGAGGACTGTACCCTGTGTGCTGTGCAGTTACCTGTAGAGGACTGTGCTCTGTGTGCTGTTCAGTTACCTGTAGAGGACTGTGCTCTGTGGGCTGTGCAGTTACCTGTAGAGGACTGTGCAGTTACCTGTAGAGGACTGTGCCCTGTGGGCTGTGCAGTTACCTGTAGAGGACTGTGCCCTGTGGGCTGTGCAGTTACCTGTAGAGGACTGTGCAGTTACCTGTACAGGACTGTGCCCTGTACCCTGTGCAGTTACCTGTAGAGGACTGTACCCTGTGGGCTGTGCAGTTACCTGTAGAGAACTGTACCCTGTGTGCTGTGCAGTTACCTGTAGAGGACTGTGCTCTGTGGGCTGTGCAGTTACCTGTAGAGGACTGTACCCTGTGTGCTGAGCAGTTACCTGTAGAGGACTGTACCCGTACCCTGTGGGCTGTGTAGTTACCTGTAGAGGACTGTGCCCTGTGGGCTGTGCAGTTACCTGTATAGGACTGTACCCTGTGCAGTTACCTGTAGAGGACTGTGCTGTGTGTGCTGTGCAGTTACCTGTAGAGGACTGTGCCCTGTGTGCTGTGCAGTTACCTGTAGAGGACTGTACCCTGTGTGCTATGCAGTTACCTGTAGAGGACTGTACCCTGTGTGCTGTGCAGTTACCTGTAGAGGACTGTGCTCTGTGTGCTGTGCAGTTACCTGTAGAGGACTGTGCCCTGTGGGCTGTGCAGTTACCTGTATAGGACTGTGCTGTGTGTGCTGTGCAGTTACCTGTAGATGACTGTACCCTGTGTGCTGTGCAGTTACCTGTAGAGGACTGTGCCCTGTGGGCTGTGCAGTTACCTGTAGAGGACTGTACCCTGTGTGCTGTGCAGTTACCTGTAGAGGACTGTACCCTGTGTGCTGTGCAGTTACCTGTAGAGGACTGTGCTCTGTGTGCTGTGCAGTTACCTGTAGAGGACTGTGCCCTGTGGGCTGTGCAGTTACCTGTATAGGACTGTGCTGTGTGTGCTGTGCAGTTACCTGTAGATGACTGTACCCTGTGTGCTGTGCAGTTACCTGTAGAGGACTGTGCTCTGTGTGCTGTGCAGTTACCTGTAGAGGACTGTGCCCTGTACCCTGTGGGCTGTGCAGTTACCTGTGGAGGACTGTGCCCTGTGGGCTGTGCAGTTACCTGTAGAGGACTGTACCCTGTGGGCTGTGCAGTTACCTGTAGAGGACTGTACCCTGTGTGCTGTGCAGTTACCTGTAGAGGACTGTACCCTGTGGGCTGTACAGTTACCTGTAGAGGACTGTGCCCTGTGTGCTGTGCAGTTACCTGTAGAGGACTGTGCTCTGTGTGCTGTGCAGTTACCTGTAGAGGACTGTGCTCTGTGTGCTGTGCAGTTACCTGTAGAGGACTGTGCTCTGTGTGCTGTGCAGTTACCCGTAGAGGACTGTGCCCTGTGGGCTGTGCAGTTACCTGTAGAGGACTGTACCCTGTGGGCTGTGCAGTTACCTGTAGAGGACTGTACCCTGTGTGCTGTGCAGTTACCTGTAGAGGACTGTACCCTGTGTGCTGTGCAGTTACCCGTAGAGGACTGTGCTCTGTACCCTGTGCAGTTACCTGTAGAGGACTGTACCCTGTGTGCTGTGCAGTTACCTGTAGAGGACTATACCCTGTGTGCTGTGCAGTTACCTGTAGAGGACTGTGCTCTGTGGGCTGTGCAGTTACCTGTAGAGGACTGTGCCCTGTGTGCTGTGCAGTTACCTGTAGAGGACTGTGCCCTGTACCCTGTGCGGTTACCTGTAGAGGACTGTGCCCTGTGTGCTGTGCAGTTACCTGTAGAGGGCTGTGCCCTGTGGGCTGTGCAGTTACCTGTAGAGGACTGTACCCTGTGGGCTGTGCAGTTACCTGTAGAGGACTGTACCCTGTGTGCTGTGCAGTTACCTGTAGAGGACTGTACCCTGTGGGCTGTGCAGTTACCTGTAGAGGACTGTACCCTGTGGGCTGTGCAGTTACCTGTAGAGGACTGTACCCTGTGGGCTGTGCAGTTACCTGTAGAGGACTGTGCTCTGTGGGCTGTGCAGTTACCTGTAGAGGACTGTGCTCTGTGGGCTGTGCAGTTACCTGTAGAGGACTGTGCCCTGTACCCTGTGCAGTTACCTGTAGAGGACTGTGCCCTGTGGGCTGTGCAGTTACCTGTAGAGGACTATACCCTGTGCAGTTACCTGTAGAGGACTGTACCCTGTGTGCTGTGCAGTTACCTGTAGAGGACTGTACCCTGTGGACTGTGCGGTTACCTGTAGAGGACTGTGCCCTGTGTGCTGTGCAGTTACCTGTAGAGGACTGTGCTCTGTGTGCTGTGCAGTTACCTGTAGAGGACTGTACCCTGTGCAGTTACCTGTAGAGGACTGTGCCCTGTGTGCTGTGCAGTTACCTGTAGAGGACTGTGCCCTGTGTGCTGTGCAGTTACCTGTAGAGGACTGTACCCTGTGTGCTGTGCAGTTACCTGTAGAGGACTGTACCCTGTGTGCTGTGCAGTTACCTGTAGAGGACTGTGCCCTGTGTGCTGTGCAGTTACCTGTAGAGGACTGTACCCTGTGTGCTGTGCAGTTACCTGTAGAGGACTGTACCCTGTGGACTGTGCGGTTACCTGTAGAGGACTGTGCTCTGTGGGCTGTGCAGTTACCTGTAGAGGACTGTACCCTGTGTGCTGTGCAGTTACCTGTAGAGGACTGTGCTCTGTGGGCTGTGCGGTTACCTGTAGAGGACTGTGCTCTGTGGGCTGTGCAGTTACCTGTAGAGGACTGTGCTCTGTGTGCTGTGCAGTTACCTGTAGAGGACTGTACCCTGTGCGGTTACCTGTAGAGGACTGTGCTCTGTGTGCTGTGCAGTTACCTGTAGAGGACTGTACCCTGTGGGCTGTGCAGTTATCTGTAGAGGACTGTACCCTGTGTGCTGTGCAGTTACCTGTAGAGGACTGTACCCTGTGTGCTGTGCAGTTACCTGTAGATGACTGTGCTCTGTGTGCTGTGCAGTTACCTGTAGAGGACTGTGCAGTTACCTGTAGAGGACTGTGCCCTGTGTGCTGTGCAGTTACCTGTAGATGACTGTGCTCTGTGTGCTGTGCAGTTACCTGTAGAGGACTGTGCTCTGTGTGCTGTGCAGTTACCTGTAGAGGACTGTACCCTGTGCAGTTACCTGTAGAGGACTGTGCTCTGTGTGCTGTGCAGTTACCTGTAGAGGACTATACCCTGTGTGCTGTGCAGTTACCTGTAGAGGACTGTGCCCTGTGTGCTGTGCAGTTACCTGTAGAGGACTGTGCTCTGTGTGCTGTGCAGTTACCTGTAGAGGACTGTGCCCTGTACCCTGTGCAGTTACCTGTAGAGGACTGTGCCCTGTGGGCTGTGCAGTTACCTGTAGAGGACTGTACCCTGTACCCTGTGCAGTTACCTGTAGAGGACTGTACCCTGTGTGCTGTGCAGTTACCTGTAGAGGACTGTACCCTGTACCCTGTGCAGTTACCTGTAGAGGACTGTGCCCTGTGGGCTGTGCAGTTACCTGTAGAGGACTATACCCTGTGTGCTGTGCAGTTACCTGTAGAGGACTGTGCAGTTACCTGTAGAGGACTGTACCCTGTACCCTGTGCAGTTACCTGTAGAGGACTATACCCTGTGGGCTGTGCAGTTACCTGTAGAGGACTGTGCCCTGTACCCTGTGCAGTTACCTGTAGAGGACTGTGCAGTTACCTGTAGAGGACTGTACCCTGTGTGCTGTGCAGTTACCTGTAGAGGACTGTGCCCTGTACCCTGTGCAGTTACCTGTAGAGGACTGTACCCTGTGTGCTGTGCAGTTACCTGTAGAGGACTGTACCCTGTGGGCTGTGCAGTTACCTGTAGAGGACTGTGCCCTGTGGGCTGTGCAGTTACCTGTAGAGGACTGTGCCCTGTACTCTGAGCAGTTACCTGTAGAGGACTGTGCCCTGTACCCTGTGCAGTTACCTGTAGAGGACTGTGCAGTTACCTGTAGAGGACTGTGCCCTGTACCCTGTGCAGTTACCTGTAGAGGACTGTACCCTGTGGGCTGTGCAGTTACCTGTAGAGGACTGTGCAGTTACCTGTCCCTGCCAGTCGGTGGTGTTCACCAGGATGACGCTCTCGGGAAGCTGCTGCTCTGATCCCAGGATTTCATTCAATTCATCAAAAACTGACTTTCGGGGAACCTGTGGAGTGAAGTTGGATGAGCGCAGTACAGACTGGAGAGGAGACACTCCACCAGTAGAGGGCGTACCCAGGAGAGTGCCACCGGCAAAGGGTGTACCCCGAAGTGCTTGCTCCACCCACAGAGGGCGTACCCAGGAGAGGTCCGGCCGTTGCCACTTGTTGACCCTTACATCACCTATACTCATTTCCAGATCAGACTCACCTGACTACAGAATCTGGACTCTGTAGAGAAGTCTGCCTCCAAGCTGCAGCCACGATCTCCTGGCCCCCGGTAATTCTGCCGATCCTTCATGGAAACGCTGCGAGGACCACGAACAAGTCTGTTTTCCTGCCTGGGGTAAAAGTGATGGCTAAGGGGCAAGTTACCTGCAAAACTTTTCCCAACTTCCTATCCAACTTCCCTGTAACCATCTATAGTGTATCCAGCTTCCCTGACACTATCTATAGTGTATCCAGCTTCCCTGACACCATCTACAGTGTATCCAGCTTCCCTGACACCATCTACAGTGTATCCAGCTTCCCTGACACCATCTATAGTGTATCCAGCTTCCCTGACACCATCTATAGTGTATCCAGCTTCCCTGACACCATCTATAGTGTATCCAGCTTCCCTGACACCATCTATAGTGTATCCCGCTTCCCTGACACTATCTATAGTGTATCCAGCTTCCCTGACACCATCTATAGTGTATCCAGATTCCCTGACACCATCTATAGTGTATCCCGCTTCCCTGACACTATCTATAGTGTATCCAGCTTACCTGTAACCATCTATAGTGTATCCAGCTTCCCTGACACCATCTAAAGTGTATCCAGCTTCCCTGACACCATCTACAGTGTATCCAGCTTCCCTGACACCATCTATAGTGTATCCAGCTTCCCTGACACCATCTATAGTGTATCCAGCTTCCCTGACACCATCTATAGTGTATCCAGCTTCCCTGACACTATCTATAGCGTATCCAGCTTCCCTGTAACCATCTATAGTGTAACCAGCTTCCCTGACACCATCTATAGTGTATCCAGCTTCCCTGTAACCATCTATAGTGTATCCAGCTTCACCGACACCATCTATAGCGTATCCAGCTTCCCTGTAACCATCTATAGCGTATCCAGCTTCCCTGTAACCATCTATAGTGTATCCAGCTTCCCTGTAACCATCTATCGTGTATCCAGCTTCCCTGACACTATCTATAGTGTATCCAGCTTCCCTGACACCATCTATAGCGTACCCAGCTTCCCTGACACTATCTATAGTGTATCCAGCTTCCCTGTAACCATCTATAGCGTATCCAGCTTCCCTGACACTATCTATAGTGTATCCAGCTTCCCTGTAACCATCTATAGCGTATCCAGCTTCCCTGACACTATCTATAGTGTATCCAGCTTCCCTGTAACCATCTATAGTGTATCCAGATTCCCTGACACCATCTATAGTGTATCCCGCTTCCCTGACACTATCTATAGTGTATCCAGCTTACCTGTAACCATCTATAGTGTATCCAGCTTCCCTGACACCATCTAAAGTGTATCCAGCTTCCCTGACACTATCTATAGTGTATCCAGCTTCCCTGACACTATAGTGTATCCAGCTTCCCTGACACCATCTATAGTGTATCCAGCTTCCTGGACACCATCTATAGTGTATCCAGCTTCCCTGTAACCATCTATAGTGTATCCAGCTTCCCTGTAACCATCTATAGTGTATCCAGCTTCCTGGACACCATCTATAGTGTATCCAGCTTCCCTGTAACCATCTATAGTGTATCCAGCTTCCCTGTAACCATCTATAGTGTATCCAGCTTCCCTGACACCATCTATAGTGTATCCAGCTTCCCTGTAACCATCTATAGTGTATCCAGCTTCCCTGTAACCATCTATAGTGTATCCAGCTTCCCTGTAACCATCTATAGTGTATCCAGCTTCCCTGACACCATCTATAATGTATCCAGCTTCCCTGTAACCATCTATAGTGTATCCAGCTTCCCTGACACCATCTATAGTGTATCCAGATTCCCTGACACCATCTATAGTGTATCCAGCTTCCCTGACCATCTATAGTGTATCCAGCTTCCCTGTAACCATCTATAGTGTATCCAGCTTCCCTGTAACCATCTATAGTGTATCCAGCTTCCCTGGCACCATCTATAGTGTATCCAGCTTCCCTGTAACCATCTTTAGTGTATCCAGCTTCCCTGTAACCATCTATAGTGTATCCAGATTCCCTGACACCATCTATAGTGTATCCAGCTTTCCTGTAACCATCTATAGTGTATCTAGCTTCCCTGTAACCATCTATAGTGTATCCAGCTTCCCTGTAACCATCTATAGTGTATCCAGCTTCCTGGACACCATGTATAGTGTATCCAGCTTCCCTGTAACCATCTATAGTGTATCCAGCTTCCCTGTAACCATCTATAGTGTATCCAGATTCCCTGACACCATCTATAGTGTATCCAGCTTCCCTGTAACCATCTATAGTGTATCCAGCTTCCCTGTAACCATCTATAGTGTATCCAGCTTCCTGGACACCATGTATAGTGTATCCAGCTTCCCTGTAACCATCTATAGTGTATCCAGCTTCCCTGTAACCATCTATAGTGTATCCAGCTTCCTGGACACCATCTATAGTGTATGTAGTTGCTCTGCAATACTGACATCTCTGTACCTGGGAGACATGATGATCTGTGACTCAGTCCTGGAGATCATTCCAAGTTGTGGGATCCGCTCTACGGGCTCCCAGGAAGTGAGATCTGCAGCTGATCCCGACACCGGCCCCGAGTCCCCGCTCTCCTGTGACACAAGATGACACCATGATCACCCCACTCTCGTGGGCAGGCTCCTCTTCCCCCATGTACCAGTCTGCCATTTGCCTTCATGTATTGTCTTTTGATCTTGTAATGTTCCTGCTTGTTACCCCTATCGCTTGTATAGCGCTCTGGGATTAAGGGTGCTCTATAAATAATAATAACAACCCCAACAGCTATTCATCCACCACTGTATATATAGAGGTAGTCTGAGCCCAGCCCAGCCCCCTTGGTGACATTATATATATATAGTGGTACCTTGGTTTAAGAGTAACTTGGTTTAAGAGCGTTTGGCAAGAAGAGATCACAGTCTTTCAAAATTGTGACTTGGTGTAAGAGCATTGCTTTGGTGAAAGAGCTCCCTGTACTGGGTGGGAGGGGGAGTGGGGGAGGGGCATGGTCTGCATAGCGGGGTCTACAGCCCTGTACTCTGACCCAGGAAGTCTCCCTCACCTTCCAAATCATAGCAGATCCACTTCAGGTTGGGGCTCACATCAGAGGACAGGACTGTGGGGGTAATCTCTTCATAGCTGTAACCCCTCTCTCCCCGAACAGAGAGCTGCATGTATGTGCCCACATCTGCCCTGCTCATTCCTTCCTGCAGTCTCTGTCCGCCCTTGTTTCCCATCATCTCCATTCCTGCTTTAATGTGCCTGCACTTACACTCACATATCCAGCTGCTGTGTTATCAGGGTTATACAGTTACTATACATTATACACCACATGCTGCTATACTGTACAGTAACTTATATATCACATATCCAGCTGCTGCTGTGTTATCAGGGTTATACAGTTACTATACATTATATACCACATGCTGCTATACTGTACAGTAACTTATATATCACATATCCAGCTGCTGCTGTGTTATCAGGGTTATACAGTTACTATACATTATATACCACATGCTGCTATACTGTACAGTAACTTATATATCACATATCCAGCTGCTGTGTTATCAGGGTTATACAGTTACTATACATTATACACCACATGCTGATTGCTATACTGTACAGTAACTTATATATCACATATCCAGCTGCTGTGTTATCAGGGTTATA
The DNA here is from genome assembly GCA_027789725.1 of Dendropsophus ebraccatus. Taxonomy (NCBI): domain Eukaryota; kingdom Metazoa; phylum Chordata; class Amphibia; order Anura; family Hylidae; genus Dendropsophus; species Dendropsophus ebraccatus. Next base: position 20,679,524 of record JAQFWZ010000010.1, read on the forward strand.
CAGTTACTATACATTATATACCACATGCTGATTGCTATACTGTACAGTAACTTATATATCACATATCCAGCTGCTGTGTTATCAGGGTTATACAGTCACTATACATTATACACCACATGCTGCTATACTGTACAGTAACTTATATATCACATATCCAGCTGCTGAAGTGTTATCAGGGTTATACAGTTACTATACATTATACACCACATGCTGCTATACTGTACAGTAACTTATATATCACATATCCAGTTGCTGAAGTGTTATCAGGGTTATACAGTTACTATACATTATACACCACATGCTGCTATACTGTACAGTAACTTATATATCACATATCCAGCTGCTGTGTTATCAGGGTTATACAGTTACTATACATTATATACCACATGCTGCTATACTGTACAGTAACTTATATATCACATATCCAGCTGCTGTGTTATCAGGGTTATACAGTTACTATACATTATATACCACATGCTGATTGCTATACTATACAGTAACTTATATATCACATATCCAGCTGCTGCTGTGTTATCAGGGTTATACAGTTACTATACATTATATACCACATGCTGCTATACTGTACAGTAACTTATATATCACATATCCAGCTGCTGTGTTATCAGGGTTATACAGTTACTATACATTATATACCACATGCTGCTATACTGTACAGTAACTTATATATCACATATCCAGCTGCTGTGTTATCAGGGATATACAGTTACTATACATTATACACCACATGCTGCTATACTGTACAGTAACTTATAAATCACATATCCAGCTGCTGTGTTATCAGGGTTATACAGTTACTATACATTATACACCACATGCTGCTATACTGTACAGTAACTTATATATCACATATCCAGCTGCTGTGTTATCAGGGTTATACAGTTACTATACATTATACACCACATGCTGATTGCTATACTGTACAGTAACTTATATATCACATATCCAGCTGCTGCTGTGTTATCAGGGTTATACAGTTACTATACATTATACACCACATGCTGATTGCTATACTGTACAGTAACTTATATATCACATATCCAGCTGCTTCTCATTGTTTCATCTCTTCTACATGTTATTCAGAATAATAATCAGCATATTTGGGAGGTGGAACCAATTGTCTTCAGATCAGTGATTTCTTATGGGAACATTTGCTTTGGTATAAGAGTGGATTTGTATTGCAAGCGCCGTCCCAGAACGGATTATACTCCTAATCCAAGGCACCACTGTATGTATATATATATATATATATATATATATATATATATACACACACACACTCACTGGCCACTTTATTAGGTACACCTGTCCAACTGCACGTTACCACTTAATTTCTAATCAGCCAATCACATGGCGGCAACTCAGTGCATTTAGGCATGTAGACATGGTCAAGACAATCTCCTGCAGTTCAAACCGAGCATCAGTATGGGGAAGAAAGGTGATTTGAGGCCTGTGAACGTGGCATGGTTGTTGGTGCCAGAAGGGCTGGTCTGAGTATTTCAGAAACTGCTGATCTACTGGGATTTTCACGCACAACCATCTCTAGGGTTTACAGAGAATGGTCCGAAAAAGAAAAACCATCCAGTGAGCGGCAGTTCTGTGGGCGGAAATGCCTTGTTGATGCCAGAGGTCAGAGGAGAATGGGCAGACTGGTCCGAGCTGATAGAAAGGCAACAGTGACTCAAATAGCCAACCGTTACAGCCAAGGTAGGCCGAAGAGCATCTCTGAACGCACAGTACGGCCAACTCTGAGGCAGATGGGCTACAGCAGCAGAAGACCACCCGTTACTAGCATGCTGTACCTAATAAAGTGGCCGGTGTGTGTGTGTGTATGTATTTCTATATATATATATATATATATAATATACACACACACACATATCCCGGATCCCCAATATATATATACGGACAAGGAGAGAAAGGAGCGCTGCACATCACAACTATGGCTGACACTAATGCTGCACCTCACACCTTTATTGCGCCATGTACCATCTTTCCCATTCTGTCTGCAGCAGTAGTGGTGAGTGAAAAGACCATGTTCACACTTGTGTTGCTTGGTTTGGGGAGGCCCTTGGGGTTTGGTCCTGTGACATTTGGGTTGCACGGCTGCTCTATTGCCTCCCTTCCCTGTTTGTGCACGCCTTGCGGGGTTGGCGGTCGCTGACTGACACGGTGGTAAGTTAGTGTAGGGACCCATGTGAGCCAGGAGACCAGCAGGTGGTACATGGGGCAATATAGTTAGATCAAATTATAAAGCAACATCCTGGTGTTGGTTCTTAAATGTAGCCGAGAAGCATTAGTGTCAGCCATAGGTGTGAGGTGCGGCATTAGTGTCAGCCATAGGTGTGAGGTGCGGCATTAGTGTCAGCCATAGGTGTGAGGTGCGGCATTAGTGTCAGCCATAGGTGTGAGGTGCGGCATTAGTGTCAGCCATAGGTGTGAGGTATTAGTGTCAGCCATAGGTGTGAGGTGCGGCATTAGTGTCAGCCATAGGTGTAGGGTGCAGCATTAGTGTCAGCCATAGGTGTGAGGGGCGGCATTAGTGTCAGCCATAGGTGTGATGTGCAGCATTAGTGTCAGCCATAGGTGTGAGGTGCGGCATTAGTGTCAGCCATAGGTGTAGGGTGCAGCATTAGTGTCAGCCATAGGTGTGAGGTATTAGTGTCAGCCATAGGTGTGAGGTGCGGCATTAGTGTCAGCCATAGGTGTGAGGTATTAGTGTCAGCCATAGGTGTGAGGTATTAGTGTCAGCCATAGGTGTGAGGTATTAGTGTCAGCCATAGGTGTGAGGGGCGGCATTAGTGTCAGCCATAGGTGTGAGGGGCGGCATTAGTGTCAGCCATAGGTGTGAGGTGCAGCATTAGTGTCAGCCATAGGTGTGAGGTGCAGCATTAGTGTCAGCCATAGGTGTGAGGTACAGCATTAGTGTCAGCCATAGGTGTGAGGTGCGGCATTAGTGTCAGCCATAGGTGTGAGGTGCGGCATTAGTGTCAGCCATAGGTGCGATGTGCTGCATTAGTGTCAGCCATAGGTGCGAGGTGCGGCATTAGTGTCAGCCATAGGTGTGAGGTACAGCATTAGTGTCAGCCATAGGTGTGATGTGCAGCATTAGTGTCAGCCATAGGTGTGAGGTGCGGCATTAGTGTCAGCCATAGGTGTGAGGTATTAGTGTCAGCCATAGGTGTGAGGTATTAGTGTCAGCCATAGGTGTGAGGGGCGGTATTAGTGTCAGCCATAGGTGTGAGGTATTAGTGTCAGCCATAGGTGTGAGGTGTAGCATTAGTGTCAGCCATAGGTGTGAGGTATTAGTGTCAGCCATAGGTGTGAGGTGCGGTATTAGTGTCAGCCATAGGTGTGAGGTATTAGTGTCAGCCATAGGTGTGAGGTGTAGCATTAGTGTCAGCCATAGGTGTGAGGTATTAGTGTCAGCCATAGGTGTGAGGTGCGGTATTAGTGTCAGCCATAGGTGTGAGGTGCGGCATTAGTGTCAGCCATAGGTGTGAGGTATTAGTGTCAGCCATAGGTGCGATGTGCTGCATTAGTGTCAGCCATAGGTGCGAGGTGCGGCATTAGTGTCAGCCATAGGTGTGAGGTACAGCATTAGTGTCAGCCATAGGTGTGATGTGCAGCATTAGTGTCAGCCATAGGTGTGAGGTGCGGCATTAGTGTCAGCCATAGGTGTGAGGTGTAGCATTAGTGTCAGCCATAGGTGTGAGGTATTAGTGTCAGCCATAGGTGTGAGGTATTAGTGTCAGCCATAGGTGTGAGGGGCGGTATTAGTGTCAGCCATAGGTGTGAGGTATTAGTGTCAGCCATAGGTGTGAGGTGTAGCATTAGTGTCAGCCATAGGTGTGAGGTATTAGTGTCAGCCATAGGTGTGAGGTGTAGCATTAGTGTCAGCCATAGGTGTGAGGTATTAGTGTCAGCCATAGGTGTGAGGTGTAGCATTAGTGTCAGCCATAGGTGTGCGGCATTAGTGTCAGCCATAGGTGTGCGGCATTAGTGTCAGCCATAGGTGTGAGGGGCGGTATTAGTGTCAGCCATAGGTGTGAGGGGCGGCATTAGTGTCAGCCATAGGTGTGAGGTGCAGCCACTCCTTTCTCTCCTTGTCCATATATATACACACACATATCCTAGACCACAATATATACACATATCCCTGTCCCCCAATATATATATACACATAATCACAGCCTGCTTCCTCTTCTCATTGTTGGGGCTATAACTTCCCATCAGCCCTGTGTGGTAAGGAACTTACATCAGGCAGACGGGAGCTGCTGTCCTCTATTCGGGTGCTGTGGGAAAGCTTCTCGAACTGCAAGACAAATCCAGGAGTAAGAGAGAATAGTGTGCAGGCGGGGGACAGCAGGGTATAAGCAGGGGACAGGGGACAGCAGGGTGCAGGCGGGGGACAGGGGACAGCAGGGTATAGGCGGGGGACAGGGGACAGCAGGGTATAGGCAGCGGACAACAGGGTATAGGCAGGGGACAGCAGGGTGCAGGAGGGTATAGGCGGCGGACAGCAGGGTATAGGCAGGGGACAGCAGGGTGCAGGAGGGTATAGGCGGCGGACAGCAGGGTATAGGCAGGGGACAGCAGGGTGCAGGAGGGTATAGGCGGGGGACAGCAGGGTATAAGCAGGGGACAGCAGGGTGCAGGATGGGGACAGCAGCTAATGACATTGTAAAGAAAATAATAGTTATACTTACTTTCCAGGCTCCCCAGTGTCCTGCTCCCCATAACCTCTGCTGACACTTTCTAAATCAAATGTGCAGAGCAGAGGACAGGCAGAAGGACATCGGGGGAGCCTGGACAGGTAAGTATAGCTTTATTATGGGTACATATATATATAGCCCTTGTTGCACGATCATAACTATAATATGGCCTTAACTCAGTGTATGTATGTGTGGGGGTGGTACTTGGTAAGGATGGGGTCACTGTTAATAAGGGTGGGGTGCTCTGTAAGTGAGGATGGGATCACTGTTCATTGGTGAGGGTGAGGTCGCTATTCACTATTATTGAAAGTAGGGTATGTATTAGGGTGGGGTGCCCTGCTGGCAAAGATGGGTTCACTATTCACTGTTAGTGAGGATGGGGTCACTATTGGTGAAGGTAGGAGTCGCTATTAATAAGGGTAGGGTTCTCCGTTGGTGAGGATGGGGTCACTATTCACTAATGGTAAGGGTCGGATCACTATTGTTGAGGATGGGGTCACTGTGTAATGAGGGGGAGTCATGATATATAGTAAGATGCAGCCCTCCTCTCCCACATACAGCAGCTATAACAGGAGCAGCTACTCCCAACAGGTGAGGTATAGTAGGAGCAGGTACTCCCAACAGGTGAGGTATAACAGGCGCAGCTACTCCCAACAGGTGAGGTATAACAGGTGCAGCTACTCCCAACAGGTGAGGGATAACAGGAGCAGCTACTCCCAACCGGTGAGGTATAACAGGCGCAGCTACTCCCAACAGGTGAGGTATAACAGGCGCAGCTACTGCCAACAGGTGAGATATAACAGGCGCAGCTACTGCCAACAGGTGAGGTATAACAGGAGCAGCTACTGCCAACAGGTGAGGTATAACAGGCGCAGCTACTGCCAACAGGTGAGGTAAACAGGCGCAGCTACTCCCAACAGGTGAGATATAACAGGAGCAGCTACTGCCAACAGGTGAGGTATAACAGGCGCAGCTACTCCCAACAGGTGAGGGATAACAGGCGCAGCTACTGCCAACAGGTGAGATATAACAGGCGCAGCTACTGCCAACAGGTGAGGTATAACAGGCACAGCTACTGCCAACAGGTGAGGTATAACAGGCACAGCTACTCCCAACAGGTGAGGTATAACAGGAGCAGCTACTCCCAACCGGTGAGATATAACAGGAGCAGCTACTCCCAACAGGTGAGGTATAACAGGCGCAGCTACTCCCAACCGGTGAGATATAACAGGAGCAGCTACTGCCAACAGGTGAGGGATAACAGGAGCAGCTACTGCCAACAGGTGAGGTATAACAGGAGCAGCTACTCCCAACAGGTGAGGGATAACAGGAGCAGCTACTGCCAACAGGTGAGGTATAACAGGTGCAGCTACTCCCAACCGGTGAGGTATAACAGGAGCAGCTACTCCCAACAGGTGAGGGATAACAGGTGCAGCTACTGCCAACAGGTGAGGTATAACAGGAGCAGCTACTCCCAACAGGTGAGGTATAACAGGAGCAGCTACTCCCAACAGGTGAGGGATAACAGGAGCAGCTACTCCCAACAGGTGAGGTATAACAGGCGCAACTACTCCCAACAGGTGAGGTATAACAGGTGCAGCTACTCCCAACAGGTGAGGTATAACAGGTGCAGCTACTGCCAACAGGTGAGGGATAGCCGATGCAGCTACTGCCAACAGGTGAGATATAACAGGCGCAGCTACTCCCAACCGGTGAGATATAACAGGAGCAGGTACTCCCAACAGGTGAGGTATAACAGGCGCAGCTACTCCCAACAGGTGAGGTATAACAGGCGCAGCTACTCCCAACAGGTGAGGTATAACAGGCGCAGCTACTCCCAACAGGTGAGGTATAACAGGAGCAGCTACTCCCAACAGGTGAGGTATAACAGGAGCAGCTACTGCCAACAGGTGAGGTATAACAGGCGCAGCTATTCCCAACAGGTGAGATATAACAGGCGCAGCTACTCCCAACAGGTGAGGTATAACAGGCGCAGCTACTCCCAACAGGTGAGGTATAACAGGAGCAGCTACTCCCAACAGGTGAGGTATAACAGGCGCAGCTACTCCCAACAGGTGAGGGATAGCAGGAGCAGCTACTCCCAACAGGTGAGGGATAGCAGGAGCAGGTACTCCCAACAGGTGAGGTATAACAGGCACAGCTACTCCCAACAGGTGAGGTATAACAGGCGCAGCTACTCCCAACAGGTGAGGGATAACAGGCACAGCTACTCCCAACAGGTGAGGGATAACAGGAGCAGCTACTGCCAACAGGTGAGGGATAACAGGCGCAGCTACTCCCAACAGGTGAGGTATAGCAGGAGCAGCTACTCCCAACAGGTGAGGTATAACAGGCGCAGCTACTCCCAACCGGTGAGGTATAACAGGCGCAGCTACTGCCAACAGGTGAGGGATAGCCGATGCAGCTACTGCCAACAGGTGAGGTATAACAGGAGCAGCTACTCCCAACAGGTGAGGTATAACAGGTGCAGCTACTCCCAACAGGTGAGGTATAACAGGCGCAGCTACTCCCAACAGGTGAGGTATAACAGGCGCAGCTACTCCCAACAGGTGAGGGATAGCAGGAGCAGCTACTCCCAACAGGTGAGGTATAACAGGCGCAGCTACTTCCAACAGGTGAGGTATAACAGGCGCAGCTACTCCCAACAGGTGAGGGATAGCAGGAGCAGCTACTCCCAACAGGTGAGGTATAGCAGGAGCAGCTACTCCCAACAGGTGAGGTATAACAGGCGCAGCTACTCCCAACAGGTGAGGGATAGCAGGAGCAGCTACTGCCAACAGGTGAGGTAAACAGGCACAGCTACTGCCAACAGGTGAGGTATAGTAGGAGCAGCTACTCCCAACAGGTGAGGGATAGCAGGAGCAGGTACTCCCAACAGGTGAGGTATAACAGGCGCAGCTACTCCCAACAGGTGAGGTATAACAGGCGCAGCTACTCCCAACAGGTGAGGTATAACAGGCGCAGCTACTCCCAACAGGTGAGGTATAACAGGCGCAGCTACTCCCAACAGGTGAGGTATAACAGGCGCAGCTACTGCCAACAGGTGAGGTATAACAGGCGCAGCTACTCCCAACAGGTGAGGTATAACAGGCGCAGCTACTCCCAACAGGTGAGGTATAACAGGCGCAGCTACTCCCAACAGGTGAGGTATAACAGGCGCAGCTACTCCCAACAGGTGAGGGATAACAGGAGCAGGTACTCCCAACAGGTGAGGTATAACAGGCGCAGCTACTCCCAACAGGTGAGGTATAACAGGAGCAGCTACTCCCAACCGGTGAGGTATAACAGGCGCAGGTACTCCCAACAGGTGAGGGATAACAGGAGCAGGTACTCCCAACAGGTGAGGTATAACAGGCGCAGCTATTCCCAACAGGTGAGATATAACAGGCGCAGCTACTCCCAACAGGTGAGGGATAACAGGAGCAGGTACTCCCAACAGGTGAGGTATAACAGGCGCAGCTACTCCCAACAGGTGAGGTATAACAGGCGCAGCTACTCCCAACCGGTGAGGTATAACAGGCGCAGCTACTCCCAACAGGTGAGGTATAACAGGCACAGCTACTCCCAACAGGTGAGGTATAACAGGAGCATCTACTCCCAACAGGTGAGGTATAGCAGGAGCAGCTGCTCCCAACAGGTGAGGTATAACAGGAGCAGCTACTGCCAACAGGTGAGGTATAACAGGTGCAGCTACTGCCAACAGGTGAGGGATAACAGGCACAGCTACTCCCAACAGGTGAGGTATAACAGGCGCAGGTACTCCCAACAGGTGACTTCTTTAAAAAAAACTTCTTTATAATACTGAAACCTTATATAAAAGGCTCAGCATTACAGGTTTCTAGAGCGGAGCGGTCTCTTCATCAGATGCTCGGTCACTATAGTGAGAAGCCTTCTTTACCATGAGAACTGTGAATCTGTGGAACAGTCACCCCAGGATCTGGTCACAGCAACAACATTAGAAGCTTCACAACAGGAGAGACAAGAGCTGAGAGCAAAATAATATAAGTGTATATGTATAGAACCTATCACCCCTCCCCCTCCCCTGTATGTATAGTACTATCACCCCTCCCCCTTCCCTGTATGTATAGTACTATAACCCCTCCCCCTTCCCTGTATGTATAGTACTATCATCCCTCCCCCTTCCCTGTATGTATAGAACCTATCACCCCTCCCCCTTCCCTGTATGTATAGAACCTATCACCCCTCCCCCTTCCCTGTATGTATAGAGCCTATCACCCCTCCCCTTCCCTGTATGTATAGAGCCTATCACCCCTCCCCCTTCCCTGTATGTATAGTACTATCACCCCTCCCCCTCCCCTGTATGTATAGTACTATCATCCCTCCCCCTTCCCTGTATGTATAGAACCTATCACCCCTCCCCCTTCCCTGTATGTATAGAACCTATCACCCCTCCCCCTTCCCTGTATGTATAGAGCCTATCACCCCTCCCCCTTCCCTGTATGTATAGAGCCTATCACCCCTCCCCCTTCCCTGTATGTATAGAGCCTATCACCCCTCCCCTTCCCTGTATCCATCCCCTCTTTGGTCGAACTTGATGGACATGTCTTTTTTCAACCGTATGTAGCCATATTAATAGCTGCCACCATCCCAAATGGCTGCAGAATATTCCGTATGGGCAATACCAGCCAATCTAAAAGCCTTGCACATCTGATAATGATTTCTATACTCCGGCAGGTATATTACAGGTACATTACAGGTATATAACAGGTTTATAACAGGTACATTACAGGTATATAACAGGTATATTACAGGTATATTACAGGTTTATAACAGGTACATTACAGGTATATAACAGGTTTAAAACAGGTACATTACAGGTATATTACAGGTACATTACAGATATATAACAGGTATATTACAGGTATATTACAGGTATATAACAGGTTTATAACAGGTATATAACAGGTATATTACAGGTACATTACAGGTACATTACAGATATATTACAGGTATATTACAGGTATATAACAGGTATATAACAGGTTTAAAACAGGTATATTACAGGTACATTACAGGTACATTACAGGTATATAACAGGTTTATAACAGGTACATTACAGGTACATTACAGGTATATTACAGGTACATTACAGGTATATTACAGGTACATTACAGGTATATAACAGGTTTATTACAGGTACATTACAGGTACATTACAGGTATATAACAGGTATGTTAAAGGTATATTTCAGGTATGTTAATGGTATATTAAAGGTACATTACAGGTACATTACAGGTATGTTACAGGTATATAACAGGTACATTACAGGTACATTACAGGTATGTTACAGGTATATTACAGGTATATTTCAGGTATATAACAGGTATATTACAGGTATATTTCAGGTATGTTAATGGTATATTAAAGGTACATTACAGGTACATTACAGGTATGTTACAGGTATATAACAGGTACATTACAGGTACATTACAGGTATGTTACAGGTATATTACAGGTATATTTCAGGTATATAACAGGTATATTACAGGTATATTTCAGGTATGTTACAGGTGATACAGGTATATTATAGAACCACTTCCCAGCAAAAGGTTATCCAGAGAATATTACAAAGGAAACCTGCAGCAATGGGACATTGTCAGTGACAGAATAGGGAGAAACAGAGGAGGACTGATGAGATAGAAATAGAGAGAAACAGCAACATACAAATGTCAGACAAGGAAAGCCAGAGAAATATAAAGAACATTTCATCAGTGAATTTAACTGCGCTTCCAGAAAAATAAGGAATATCCTACAAAGACATTGGCCGTCATTTCACAACGACCCGATATTACAGACAGAACTTTGTTCCAAGTATCTACTACTCTTTCAGTAAAGTAATATTTCCTCACGTTTCTTCTAATCTTTCCCCCAACTAACCTCTCCCTGTCTCCTCTTATTCTTCAGCTCAGTATAGAAACATACTGTGCAAGTACTGCGCTGGATCCCTGAACAGCCTGTCAGTAGTTTCTCTTCTGCTCAGGCCGTCTCCTCTATGTATCTGCTGCCCGGACCGGCTTCTCTATGTATCTGCTGCCCGGCTCCTCTATGTATCTGCTGCCCGGCTCCTCTATGTATCTGCTGCCCGGCTCCTCTATGTATCTGCTGCCCGGATCCTCTATGTATCTGCTGCCCGGCTCCTCTATGTATCTGCTGCCCAGGACGGCTCCTCTATGTATCTGCTGCCCGGACCGTCTCCTCTATGTATCTGCTGCCCGGACCGGCTTCTCTATGTATCTGCTGCCCGGATCCTCTATGTATCTGCTGCCCGGGCCGGCTTCTCTATGTATCTGCTGCCCGGACCGTCTCCTCTATGTATCTGCTGCCCGGGCCGGCTCCTCTATGTATCTGCTGCCCGGCTCCTCTATGTATCTGCTGCCTGGGCCGCCTCCTCTATGTATCTGCTGCCCAGGACGGCTCCTCTATGTATCTGCTGCCCAGGATGGCTCCTCTATGTATCTGCTGCCCGGACCGTCTCCTCTATGTATCTGCTGCCCGGGCCGTCTCCTCTATGTATCTGCTGCCCGGCTCCTCTATGTATCTGCTGCCTGGGACGTCTCCTCTATGTATCTGCTGCCCGGGCCGTCTTCTCTATGTATCTGCTGCCCGGACCGTCTCCTCTATGTATCTGCTGCCCGGGCCGTCTTCTCTATGTATCTGCTGCCCAGGACGGCTCCTCTATGTATCTGCTGCCCGGCTCCTCTATGTATCTGCTGCCCGGCTCCTCTATGTATCTGCTGCCCGGCTCCTCTATATATCTGCTGCCCGGGCTGTCTCCTCTATGTATCTGCTGCCCGGGCCGGCTCCTCTATGTATCTGCTGCCCGGGCCGTCTCCTCTATGTATCTGATGCCCGGATCCTCTATGTATCTGCTGCCCGGCTCCTCTATGTATCTGCTGCCCGGCTCCTCTATATATCTGCTGCCCGGGCCGGCTCCTCTATGTATCTGCTGCCCGGGCCGGCTCCTATATGTATCTGCTGCCCGGGCCGGCTCCTCTATGTATCTGCTGCCCGGGCCGTCTCCTCTATGTATCTGCTGCCCGGGCCGTCTCCTCTATGTATCTGCTGCCCGGGCCGTCTCCTCTATGTATCTGCTGCCCGGGCCGTCTCCTCTGTGTATCTGATGCCCGGATCCTCTATGTATCTGCTGCCTGGGCCGTCTCCTCTATGTATCTGCTGCCCGGGCCGTCTCCTCTATGTATCTGCTGCCCAGGACGGCTCCTCTATGTATCTGCTGCCCGGGCGATCTTCTCTATGTATCTGCTGCCCGGCTCCTCTATGTATCTGCTGCCCGGGCGATCTTCTCTATGTATCTGCTGCCCGGGCCGTCTCCTCTATGTATCTGATGCCCGGATCCTCTATGTATCTGCTGCCCGGGCCGTCTCCTCTATGTATCTGCTGCCCAGGACGGCTCCTCTATGTATCTGCTGCCCGGGCCGGCTCCTCTATGTATCTGCTGCCCTGGCCGGCTCCTCTATGTATCTGCTGCCCGGCTCCTCTATGTATCTGCTGCCCGGGCCGGCTCCTCTATGTATCTGCTGCCCGGGCCGGCTCCTCTATGTATCTGCTGCCCGGGCCGTCTCCTCTATGTATCTGCTGCCCGGGCCGTCTCCTCTATGTATCTGCTGCCCAGGACGGCTCCTCTATGTATCTGCTGCCCGGGCCGGCTCCTCTATGTGTCTGCTGCCCAGGACGGCTCCTCTATGTATCTGCTGCCTGGGCCGGCTCCTCTATGTATCTGCTGCCCGGCTCCTCTATGTATCTGCTGCCCGGGCCGGCTCCTCTATGTATCTGCTGCCCGGGCTGGCTCCTCTATGTATCTGCTGCCTGAACCATCTTCTCTATGGGAGGCATTTATTAAGTCCGGCGTTTTTTACGCCGGACTTAAAAATGCCCCCGCAGCTCCGGCGGTACGGGGATTTATGTAGAGGCGGACTGCCTGTACATAAATCCTGTGCACGCCGGTGCGCACCGCCGAAAACCTACGCCAGCTGAGGACTGGAGTAGGTTTTCGGCGTACATTTGGGCGGAACGGATGATAAATCGCGCGGACTCTGAGTCCGCGCCCTCCGTTCCGCCCACTTCCCGCCTACTTTCCGCCCCCTGGCGTACTCGGCGGAAAGTGCCGATTTGCGATTATTTTATTCGCAAATCGGCCATTTGCGTATAAAATAATACGCAAATCGGCACTTTCCGCCAAAAATCATCCGTCCGCCGGATGATAAATGTGGCCCTATGTCTCTATGTCTTCTCTATGTATCTGCTACCCGGCTCCTCTATGTATCTGCTGCCCGGGCCGGCTCCTCTATGTATCTGCTGCCCGGGCCGTCTTCTCTATGTATTTGCTGCCCGGGCCGGCTCCTCTATGTATCTGCTGCCCGTCTCCTCTATGTATCTGCTGCCCGGGCTGTCTTCTCTATGTATCTGCTGCCCGGCTCCTCTATGTATCTGCTGCCCATCTTCTCTATGTATTTGCTGCCCGGGCCGGCTCCTCTATGTATCTGCTGCCCGGATCCTCTATGTATCTGCTGCCCGGCTCCTCTATGTATCTGCTGCCCATCTTCTCTATGTATTTGCTGCCCGGGCCGGCTCCTCTATGTATCTGCTGCCCGGATCCTCTATGTATCTGCTGCCCGGACCGGCTCCTCTATGTATCTGCTGCCCGGACCGGCTCCTCTATGTATCTGCTGCCCGGGCCGGCTCCTCTATGTATCTGCTGCCCGGGCCGGCTCCTCTATGTATCTGCTGCCCATCTTCTCTATGTATTTGCTGCCCGGGCCGGCTCCTCTATGTATCTGCTGCCCGGACCGGCTCCTCTATGTATCTGCTGCCCGGGCCGTCTTCTCTATGTATCTGCTGCCCGGCTCCTCTATGTATCTGCTGCCCGGCTCCTCTATGTATCTGCTGCCCGGGCCGGCTCCTCTATGTATCTGCTGCCCGGCTCCTCTATGTATCTGCTGCCTGGGCCGGCTCCTCTATGTATCTGCTGCCCGGGCCGGCTCCTCTATGTATCTGCTGCCCGGCTCCTCTATGTATCTGCTGCCCGGCTCCTCTATGTATCTGCTGCCCGGCTCCTCTATGTATCTGCTGCCTGGGCCGGCTCCTCTATGTATCTGCTGCCCGGGCCATCTTCTCTATGTATCTGCTGCCCGGGCCGGCTCCTCTATGTATCTGCTGCCCGGGCCGGCTCCTCTATGTATCTGCTGCCCGGGCCGGCTCCTCTATGTATCTGCTGCCCGGCTCCTCTATGTATCTGCTGCCTGGGCCGGCTCCTCTATGTATCTGCTGCCCGGATCCTCTATGTATCTGCTGCCCGGGCCGGCTCCTCTATGTATCTGCTGCCTGGGCCGGCTCCTCTATGTATCTGCTGCCCGGACCGGCTCCTCTATGTATCTGCTGCCCGGATCCTCTATGTATCTGCTGCCCGGGCCGGCTCCTCTATGTATCTGCTGCCCGGCTCCTCTATGTATCTGCTGCCCGGCTCCTCTATGTATCTGCTGCCCGGCTTCTCTATGTATCTGCTGCCCGGGCCGGCTCCTCTATGTATCTGCTGCCCGGGCCGGCTCCTCTATGTATCTGCTGCCCGGGCCATCTTCTCTATGTATCTGCTGCCCGGCTCCTCTATGTATCTGCTGCCCGGCTCCTCTATGTATCTGCTGCCCGGATCCTCTATGTATCTGCTGCCCGGGCCGGCTCCTCTATGTATCTGCTGCCCGGCTCCTCTATGTATCTGCTGCCCGGCTCCTCTATGTATCTGCTGCCCGGCTTCTCTATGTATCTGCTGCCCGGGCCGGCTCCTCTATGTATCTGCTGCCCGGGCCGGCTCCTCTATGTATCTGCTGCCCGGGCCATCTTCTCTATGTATCTGCTGCCCGGCTCCTCTATGTATCTGCTGCCCGGCTCCTCTATGTATCTGCTGCCCGGGCCGGCTCCTCTATGTATCTGCTGCCCGGGCCATCTTCTCTATGTATCTGCTGCCCGGCTCCTCTATGTATCTGCTGCCCGGCTCCTCTATGTATCTGCTGCCCGGGCCGGCTCCTCTATGTATCTGCTGCCCGGGCCGTCTCCTCTATGTATCTGCTGCCCGGGCCGTCTCCTCTATGTATCTGCTGCCCGGCTCCTCTATGTATCTGCTGCCCGGGCCGTCTTCTCTATGTATCTGCTGCCCGGCTCCTCTATGTATCTGCTGCCCGGGCCGGCTCCTCTATGTATCTGCTGCCCGGCTCCTCTATGTATCTGCTGCCCGGGCCGGCTCCTCTATGTATCTGCTGTAGGGATGTCACGATACCAGAATTTTGAGTTCAATACCAATACCAGCTTTCTTATTTCGATACTCGATACTAATTCAATACTAAATAAAGTTTGGAAAAAAAATATGTAAAAATACAAATATAACATATTTTTTTTGAAAAAAAGGGAACAGGGAATATTAGAACCTTTATTATGAATATTTTTTTTTAATTTAAACTTTTTTTAAACACTTTTTAATTCCTCTCTACCCCGCAGCATACCTTCCTGTGCATAACAACTCCCAGTATACCTTCTTATGCACTACAACTCCCAGCATACCTTCTTGTGGTGATTTGTAGTGCACAAGTGGGTATGCTGGGAGTTGTGGTGCATAAGAAGGTATGCTGGGAGTTTTAGTACACAAAGAGGTATGCTGGGATGTTTTGTCTGGAGGCTGCTGCTGCACAACTGCAACTCCTAGCATACCTCCTTGTGCACTACAACTCCTAGCATACCTCCTTGTGCACTACAACTCCTAGCATACCTCCTTGTGCACTACAACTCCCAGCATACCTCCTTGTGCACTACAAATCCCCAGAATTCCTCCTTGTGTGCAACTCCCCACAAGAAGGTGTGCTGGGAGTTGTAGTGCACAAGGAGGTATGCTGGGAGTTGCAGTTGTGCAGCAGCAACCTCCTGACACAACTTCCAGCAGCACAACTTCTTGTGCACTACAACCCCCAGCATACCTCATTATGCACAAAGAGGTATGCTGGGGGTTTTAGTGCACAAGGAGGTATGCTGGGGGTTGTAGTGCACAATGAGGTATGCTGGGGGTTTTAGTGCACAAGGAGGTATGCTGCTGGGAGTTGTGGTGCATTAGCAGCCTCCTAACACAACAACTCCCAGCAGCATACCTCCTTGTGCACTACAACTCCCAGCATACCTGCTTGTGCACTACAACTCCCCACAAGAAGGTATGCTGGGAGTTGTAGTGGACACAGAGGTATGCTGGGAGTTGTTGTCAGGAGGCTGCTAATGCACCACAACTCCCAGCAGCATACCTCATTGTGCACTACAACCCCCAGCATACCTTTGTGCCCAAGAAGGTATGCTGGGAGTTGTAGTGGACACAGAGGTATGCTGGGAGTTGTTGTCAGGAGGCTGCTAATGCACCACAACTCACAGCAGCATACCTCATTGTGCACTACAACCCCCAGCATACCTTTGTGCCCAAGGAGGTATGCTGAGAGTTGTAGTGCACAAGAAGGTGTGCTGCTGGGAGTTGTAGTGCATTAGCAGCCTCCTGACACAACAATTCTCAGCATACCTCCTTGTGCACAACAACTCCCCACAAGAAGGTATGCTGGGAGTTGCTGTGCCACTGTACCGGAGGACCCCGAGGGAAGGGGGGGGGCAGGATTGTGGACACAGGAGGGTGTGAGGGACCGCATTGCACCGTCAGGTCCTGGGGATGGTGCGGCGCGGGGGACCCGGCTGCAGCAGCGGGAACTGGTGGGTACGGGGGACCCGGCTGCAGCAGCGGGTCCTGAGTGGGGGGGGAATAGTTAAATGACGGCCGCCCGCGAGGTCGCGGGCCGCGGTCATTAGCAGTGGGGGCCGCTCCATATGCAGCAGACTCCTGCTGCATATGGAGCGGCTCAGGAGGTGTTAATGCCGCTGTCAGGTGCGATCGCTATGTGCCGGCTATTTAAATTTGGCGCCGCCGGGAGCGGAGAGGGCGCGGGCGGAGGAGGGGACACCAGGGGGCAGGGGGGCAGCACACAGAGAACACGGCCGGCGCTCAGGTAGCCGCCGGCCGTCTTCTCTGCACCATACTTTATGTTTAGCTGCGCTATTATGCAGTTTAACATAAAGTATTGATACCAAGAAATCCTGGTACCGAACCTTTTTTCTGCCCGAAATATCGATAGTAGTATCGATATTTCGGTGCATCGTGCATCACTAATCTGCTGCCCGGCTCCTTTATGTATCTGCTAGTCACCTGCCTTCTTTGGTACTGAACGGGCTAGAATATGTAATCATTTTTGGCCTTGTATATGAATTCTGGCCAACCTATGTGTATATATGTATGTATGTATATGTTACAGGAGCTGTGACCACATATACTATATACCTGTTCGAGGTATATAGTATATACTGATAGGAGGCATTCCCTGAGCTCTCTCTGCGGCCAGCGACCATTGGGACATTAGCATTTCATTACATAGTTGGCCTTGTATTTATGGGTTAATGTTTTTCTGTCCAGTGATCTATTATGTTTAATAAGATACCGTTGTTTATTGTATACACTCTGTATCATCCTTCTTGTGATGTCACTTACTCTTGTTGGATATAAATATAGCTACTTCTCACTATAGTGACCGAGCATCTGATGAAGAGACCGCTCCGCTCTGGAAACCTGTAATGCTGAGCCTTTTATATACGGTTTTATTATTATAATAAAGTAGTTTTGTTATACCGCACCTGTTGGGAGTAGCTGCACCTGTTATACCTCACCTGTTGGCAGTAGCTGCTCCTGTTATCCCTCACCTGTTGGGAGTAGTTGCTCCTGTTATCCCTCACCTGTTGGGAGTAGTTGCTCCTGTTATCCATCACCTGTTGGGAGTAGCTGCTCCTGTTATCCCTCACCTGTTGGGAGTAGCTGCTCCTGTTATACCTCACCTGTTGGGAGTAGCTGCACCTGTTATACCTCACCTGTTGGGAGTAGCTGCTCCTGTTATACCTCACCTGTTGGCAGTAGCTGTGCCTGTTATACCTCACCTGTTGGGAGTAGCTGCGCCTGTTATATCTCACCTGTTGGCAGTAGCTGCACCTGTTATACCTCACCTGTTGGGAGTAGCTGCTCCTGTTATATCTCACCTGTTGGGAGTAGCTGCTCCTGTTATATCTCACCTGTTGGGAGTAGCTGCACCTGTTATATCTCACCTGTTGGGAGTAGCTGCTCCTGTTATATCTCACCTGTTGGGAGTAGCTGCACCTGTTATACCTCACCTGTTGGCAGTAGCTGCACCTGTTATACCTCATCTGTTGGCAGTAGCTGCTCCTGTTATATCTCACCTGTTGGGAGTAGCTGCTCCTGTTATACCTCACCTGTTGGGAGTAGCTGCACCTGTTATACCTCACCTGTTGGCAGTAGCTGCTCCTGTTATATCTCACCTGTTGGGAGTAGCTGCTCCTGTTATACCTCACCTGTTGGGAGTAGCTGCTCCTGTTATACCTCACCTGTTGGGAGTAGCTGCACCTGTAATACCTCACCGGTTGGGAGTAGCTGCGCCTGTTATATCTCACCTGTTGGCAGTAGCTGCGCCTGTTATCCCTCACCTGTTGGCAGTAGCTGCGCCTGTTATCCCTCACCTGTTGGCAGTAGCTGCTCCTGTTATACCTCACCTGTTGGCAGTAGCTGCGCCTGTTATATCTCATCTGTTGGGAGTAACTGCTCCTGTTATACCTCACCTGTTGGGAGTAGCTGCGCCTGTTATACCTCATCTGTTGGCAGTAGCTGCGCCAGTTATACCTCACCTGTTGGGAGCAGCTGCGCCTGTTATACCTCACCTGTTGGGAGTAACTGCTCCTGTTATACCTCACCTGTTATACCTCACCTGTTGGGAGTAACTGCTCCTGTTATACCTCACCTGTTATACCTCACCTGTTGGGAGTAGCTGCGCCTGCTATCCCTCACCTGTTATACCTCACCTGTTGGGAATAGCTGCTCCTGTTATACCTCACCTGTTGAGAGTAGCTGCTCCTGTTATACCTCACCTGTTGGGAATAGCTGCTCCTGTTATACCTCACCTGTTGGGAGTAGCTGCGCCTATTATACCTCACCTGTTGGCAGTAGCTGCACCTGTTATACCTCACCTGTTGGGAGTAGCTGCGCCTGTTATACCTCACCTGTTGGGAGTAGCTGCTCCTGTTATACCTCACCTGTTGGGAATAGCTGCTCCTGTTATACCTCACCTGTTGGGAGTAGCTGCGCCTATTATACCTCACCTGTTGGCAGTAGCTGCACCTGTTATACCTCACCTGTTGGGAGTAGCTGCTCCTGTTATACCTCACCTGTTGGCAGTAGCTGCGCCTGTTATACCTCACCTGTTGGGAGTAGCTGCACCTGTTATACCTCACCTGTTGGGAGTAGCTGCGCCTGTTATATCTCACCTGTTGGCAGTAGCTGCACCTGTTATACCTCACCTGTTGGCAGTAGCTGCACCTGTTATACCTCACCTGTTGGCAGTAGCTGCACCTGTTATACCTCACCTGTTGGCAGTAGCTGCGCCTGTTATCCCTCACCTGTTGGGAGTAGCTGCTCCTGTTATACCTCACCTGTTGGGAGTAGCTGCGCCTGTTATCCCTCACCTGTTGGGAGTAGTGTCACGGCCGCGGCGGCGGCCCGTGCTCCGAGCCGCCGCCGCGACGGCGGCCCGTGCTCCGAGCCGCCGCCGCGACCTCTCTCTGCCCCATGCAGCTGCCGGGGTCCTTGTGCAGGGACCCGGCGCTGCTACCTGTTCGGCCCCGTGGGGCGCCTTACCTCGCCCCGCTCCTGTCTCCGTCTGTGGCGGCAGGCATGCGCGTCCCCGCCTCCTAGGGCGCGTGCGCGCCGGCTGTCTCAGATTTAAAGGGCCAGTCCGCCCCTAATTGGAAGTTGCACTAATCACTCCCTATAAATTCCAGCCCTGCCCCACTACAGGTGTTTGAGCCTCTACATGCTTCCCATAGCGTTTGGCCCAGCTCCCTGTTGTTCCTGACCTTTAGTCCTTGTTCCTGTCCGCAGTCCTTGTCCCTAGTCCCTGCCCGCTGCCTTCCCATTGTTCCTGACTCCTGTCCGCCACCTTGCGATCACGCCTACAGACCTCTCCTGCCTACTGCTCCTGCCACGCCTCGCCTGCCGTCACTAGCAACCAAGCCAGGGGTAGCGACCTGGGGGTCGCCTGCCGCAGCAAGTCCATCCCGCCGGGCTCTGGTGAAAACCAGCGGCCCCTTAGACTCCGCTCCCTGGTGAGGTTAGTGCCATCGCTAGTGACGGTTCAGTGGATCCACTACTCCAGGCGTTACAGTAGGCTCCAACCATGGATCCCGGCGAGGTGCCTGATCTCCGTGACGTAGCCCGTGTGGTCGCTCAACAGGCTCAACAAATCCAGCAACAGTCGCAGCAGATCCAGCAACTGACTGCCGCCTTACAGCAGCATACTACAGCTCAGCGCACACCACCTCCTGCAGCCTCTTCGAGACTTCGACTGGCCCTCCCGAGTAAATATGGAGGCGATCCCAAGTTGTGCAGGGGATTCCTGACTCAGTGCACCATGCATATTGAACTCTTAAATAGTCAGTTTTCCACCGAGCGCTCTAAAGTGGCTTTCATCATCAGCATTTTGGAGGGTAGAGCTTTGGCCTGGGCCACGCCGCTGTGGGACCGAGATGATCCCGTTGCTGCCAATCTCCAAACCTTCCTGGCCGAGTTTCGCTCCGTCTTTGAGGAACCTGCCCATGCGTCTTCAGCTGAGACTGCTCTCCTCAATCTCTCTCAAGGGAGCTCCTCTGTTGGTGACTACGCCATCCAGTTCCGCACCCTGGCAGCTAAATTAGACTGGAATGAGGCCGCTCTAATAGCCACCTTCAAGAAGGGCCTATCCAGTCGGGTGAAAGACGTGCTCTCCGCCCGCGACCTCCCTACATCTCTGAACGATCTAATCCTACTGGCTACCAGAGTCGACAACCGATTTTCCGAGAGAGAGGAGGTCCGGCAAGAACGGCGACTAAGCCTGCCCCGTCGCCATCACCGCCTAGCACCGGTTTTCCAGAATTCTGTTGCTCCAGTACCCCAGTCGACTCCTGAGGTTCCAATGCAAGTAGAACGAGTTCGCCTGACTCCTCAAGAGAGGGCTCGCCGACTAGAGCTGAATCTCTGTCTCTATTGTGGTGGCTCTGATCACTTTCGGCAGAGATGTCCCCAACGTCCTCAGTGTTTGGGAAACGCTCGCACCTAGGTCCGGTAGGAGAGGCCTCCCTAGGTGTGAATGCCACCTCTCCAAGATTGTCTATGCCAGTTTCCATCCAGACACCCTCAGGACAAATTCACCAGACTACTGCCTTCATCGACTCCGGGTCTGCGGACAGTTTCATTGCAGGTACCTTGGTCCAAAGATGGCGGCTACCCGTGATCCAGCTAGCCCAACCCCTGTCTATCTCCTCGGTCACGGGCGAGACTCTTGCTGAAGCTGTGCTCTACCAGACTGCACCTCTAGTCCTCCAGGTGGGCGCTTTACATCAGGAGAAGATCTCCTTCTACGTCTTGCGTCATTCCTCTTGCGACATCCTGCTGGGTCTACCTTGGCTGCAATTACATACCCCTAAGCTAGACTGGAGAACCGGGGAGATTCTCAGTTGGGGTCTGGACTGTCCTAACCAGTGTCTGAAGCTTCCTCAGCCCAAGAGCTCTGTGACGTCACCTGACTCCGTCAAGCCTCTACCCGGCCTACCGGCAGAATAACAAGACTTGGCTGACGTCTTTTCTGCCAAAGAGGCGGACTCTCTACCCCCTTACCGGACATATGATTGTCCCATAGACCTCCTTCCTGGAACTTCTCCTCCACGAGGTCGGGTGTACCCTCTCTCCATGCCCGAGACTGAGGCCATGTCTTCCTACATCCGGGAGAACCTACAGAAGGGTTTCATTCGCAAATCTACGTCCCCTACTGGCGCAGGATTCTTCTTTGTGCAGAAGAAGGACGGTTCTCTTCGCCCATGCATAGACTACAGGGGTCTAAATAAGGTGACAGTCAAGAACCGTTATCCTCTTCCACTTATTCCTGAACTATTCGACCGTCTCCGTGGAGCCAAGAACTTCTCTAAGCTGGACCTCAGGGGAGCGTACAATTTAATCCGTATTCGTGATGGAGACGAATGGAAGACCGCTTTTAACACCAGAGATGGGCACTACGAATACCTGGTCATGCCATTCGGCATATGCAATGCCCCAGCGGTTTTCCAGGAATTTATTAACAACATCTTCCGAGATCTCCTCTATGTCTGCGTCATTGTCTATCTTGACGACATTTTGGTATTCTCCCCTGACCAGCAGACTCACGTGACACAAGTACGTCAGGTCCTACGAAGACTACGGGCCAATCATCTGTACGCCAAGCTAGAGAAGTGCCTTTTCCATCAGCACAGTCTTCCGTTTCTTGGGTATATCGTCTCCGACTAGGGTCTACAAATAGATCCGGCCAAGCTCTCAGCTGTTCTCCAGTGGCCACGTCCTGTGGGACTCAGAGCTATCCAACGCCTCCTAGGATTTGCCAACAACTATCGGCAGTTCATCCCACACTTTTCTACCCTGGTCGCACCCATCGTGGCTCTCACTAAGAAGAAGGCGGATCCCAGGCATTGGCCACCTGAGGCCGAGCAAGCCTTCACTAGCCTTAAGTCAGCCTTTGCTTCTGCTCCTGCGCTAGTTCGCCCGGATGCTACCAAGCCGTTTTCACTTGAGGTCGACGCATCTTCAGTAGGCGCTGGAGCCGTGCTCTCGCAAAGGGACGCATCAGGCAAAACCCGAACCTGTGGGTTCTTCTCAAAAACTTTCTCCCCTGCCGAGAGGAACTATACTATTGGCGACCGAGAACTCTTGGCGATTAAGTTGGCACTGGAGGAGTGGCATCATCTCCTAGAGGGGGCTAGGCATCCGGTAAATATCTACACGGACCATAAGAATCTTCTCTACCTCCAATCGGCCCAACGTCTCAATCCCCGGCAGGCCAGGTGGTCACTTTTCTTTTCACGTTTCAACTTCGTTATCCATTTCCGTCCGGCTGAGAAGAACGTGAAAGCCGATGCTCTCTCCCGAGCATCTGACGTCATGGGACAAGAGGACTCTCTTCTTGCCACATTATACCTCCCGATTGCCTAGTGCCAGTCGCCACATCCACTCTTCAAAGATTGCCTCCCGGGAAGACCTATGTGCGCCCTGCTCTTCGAAGACGGATCTTGAAATGGGGTCATTCCTCTATGGTGGCCGGGCATCCGGGAGTTCTAAAGACCGGGCAACTGATCTCCCGCCACTACTGGTGGCCTAGCCTACTCCAAAATGTCAAGGACTTTGTGGCTTCCTGTACCATCTGCGCCAGAAACAAGTCCTCCCATCAAAAACCTGCCGGCCTACTTCAGCCTTTGCCAGTTCCAGACCGCCCCTGGTGCCATATAGGCATGGACTTTGTCACAGACTTGCCTCCATCTGCGGGTAACACTGTCATTTGGGTTGTTACTGACCGCTTCTCCAAGATGTCCCACTTCGTGGCTCTTCCTGGACTACCATCAGCTCCTCGCCTGGCCTAGCTGTTCTGTGCTCTCTGCTCTCAACTCCAAGTGAAGCTGGACTTCTCATCGGCCTATCAACCCCAGACCAATGGGCAAGTGGAAAGGGTCAATCAGGTCCTTGGCAATTATCTTTCACACTTCGTCTCCGCTCGCCAGGACAACTGGTCCAGTCTGCTTCCATGGGCGGAGTTCTCCTACAACCATCTGGACTCGAGTTCCACAGGCAAGTCACCCTTCTATGTGGTCTATGGGCATCACCCTCGTCCTCCTCTGCCTCTCTCTTCATTCTCTGAGGTCCCAGCCGTGGAGGAATTGTTATCTGACCTGCAGTCGATCTGGGAACAGACTTGACAATCTTTGCTCAAGGCTTCTGACCGCATGAAGGACCAGGCGGATAAGAGAAGAAGACCTGCCACGAATTTTCTCCCAGGTGACAAAGTCTGGCTCTCGGCCAAATATGTCCGACTACAAGTTGGGTCCTCGATTCCTCAGTCCTTTCTCGGTGCTAAAACGCATCAACCCTGTCACCTACAAACTCCGCCTACCCCCTACTATGCGGATTTCGAACGCCTTCCATGTTTCCCTCTTAAAGCCAGTGGTCCTCAACCGGTTCTCTGATAAGTCTTCGTTCACTGCTCCACAAGCCGTCTCTGACGACGTCTACATTGTTAAAGACATTCTGGCCATGAAAACTGTCAGAGGGAGACGGTTCTTCTTAGTGGACTGGAGAGGATTTGGTCCTGAGGAGAGGTCCTGGGAACCCGAGGCTAACATCCTGGACCAAGATCTCATCAAGAGGTTCCTGCAGGCAAGAAAGAGGGGGAGGCCAAAGGGGGGGGGGGGGTACTGTCACGGCCGCGGCGGCGTCCCGTGCTCCAGGCCGCCACCGCGACCTCTATCTGCCCCAAGCAGCCGCCGGGGTCCTTGTGCAGGGACCCGGCGCTGCTACCTGTTCGGCCCCGGGGGGCGCCTTACCTCGCCCCGCTCCTGTCTCCGTCTGTGCCGGCCGGCGCGCGCGTCCCCGCCTCCTAGGGCGCACGCGCGCCGGCTGTCTCAAATTTAAACTGCCCCTAATTGGAAGTTGCACTAATCACTCCCTATAAATTCCAGCCCTGCCCCACTACAGGTGTTGGAGCCTCTACATGCTTCCCATAGCGTTTGGCCCAGCTCCCTGTTGTTCCTGACCTTAGTCCTTGTCCCTAGTCCCTGCCCGCTGCCTTCCCTTTGTTCCTGAGTCCTGTCCGCCACCTGCGATCTCGTCTACAGACCTCTCCTGCCTACTGCTCCTGCCACGCCTCGCCTGCCGTCACTAGCAACCAAGCCAGGGGTAGCGACCTGGGGGTCGCCTGCTGCAGCAAGTCCATCCCGCCTTGCGGCGGGCTCTGGTGAAAACCAGCGGCCCCTTAGACTCCGCTCCCTGGTGAGGTTAGTGCTATCGCTAGTGACGGTCCAGTGGATCCACTACTCCAGGCGTTACAAGTAGCTGCGCCTGTTATACCTCACCTGTTGGGAGTAGCTGCGCCTGTTATACCTCACCTGTTGGAAGTAGCTGCTCCTGTTATACCTCACCTGTTGGAAGTAGCTGCGCATGTTATACCTCACCTGTTGGCAGTAGCTGCACCTGTTATCCCTCACCTGTTGGGAGTAGCTGCGCCTGTTATACCTCACCTGTTGGCAGTAGCTGCTCCTGTTATACCTCACCTGTTGGGAGTAGCTGCACCTGTTATACCTCACCTGCTGTGAGTAGCTGCTCCTGTTATCCCTCACCTGTTGGGAGTAGCTGCTCCTGTTATACCTCACCTGTTGGCAGTTGCTGCTCCTGTTATACCTCACCTGTTGGCAGTAGCTGCTCCTGTTATCCCTCACCTGTTGGCAGTAGCTGCGCCTGTTATCCCTCACCTGTTGGCAGTAGCTGCACCTGTTATACCTCACCTGTTGGCAGTAGCTGCACCTGTTATACCTCACCTGTTGGGAGTAGCTGCGCCTGTTATACCTCACCTGTTGGGAGTAGCTGCTCCTGTTATACCTCACCTGTTGGAAGTAGCTGCGCATGTTATACCTCACCTGTTGGCAGTAGCTGCACCTGTTATACCTCACCTGTTGGGAGTAGCTGCGCCTGTTATACCTCACCTGTTGGCAGTAGCTGCACCTGTTATACCTCACCTGTTGGGAGTAGCTGCGCCTGTTATACCTCACCTGTTGGGAGTAGCTGCTCCTGTTATACCTCACCTGTTGGAAGTAGCTGCGCCTGTTATACCTCACCTGTTGGGAGTAGCTGCGCCTGTTATATCTCACCTGTTGGAAGTAGCTGCTCCTGTTATACCTCACCTGTTGGAAGTAGCTGCGCATGTTATACCTCACCTGTTGGCAGTAGCTGCACCTGTTATCCCTCACCTGTTGGGAGTAGCTGCGCCTGTTATACCTCACCTGTTGGCAGTAGCTGCTCCTGTTATACCTCACCTGTTGGGAGTAGCTGCACCTGTTATACCTCACCTGCTGTGAGTAGCTGCTCCTGTTATCCCTCACCTGTTGGGAGTAGCTGCTCCTGTTATACCTCACCTGTTGGCAGTTGCTGCTCCTGTTATACCTCACCTGTTGGCAGTAGCTGCTCCTGTTATCCCTCACCTGTTGGCAGTAGCTGCGCCTGTTATCCCTCACCTGTTGGCAGTAGCTGCACCTGTTATACCTCACCTGTTGGCAGTAGCTGCACCTGTTATACCTCACCTGTTGGGAGTAGCTGCGCCTGTTATACCTCACCTGTTGGGAGTAGCTGCGCCTGTTATACCTCACCTGTTGGCAGTAGCTGCGCCTGTTATACCTCACCTGTTGGGAGTAGTTGCTCCTGTTATATCTCACCTGTTGGCAGTAGTTGCGCCTCTTATCGCGCACCTGTTGGGAGTAGCTGTGCCTGTTATACCTCACCTGTTGGGAGTAGTTGCTCCTGTTATATCTCATCTGTTGGGAGTAGTTGCGCCTCTTATCGCGCACCTGTTGGCAGTAGCTGTGCCTGTTATACCTGCTGTGTGTGGGAGAGGAGGACGCCATCTTGTTACGGGCCTGGCGGGGGGTTTGCAGGAATGCCACACACTGGTTCCCTTCTTGAGGATACGCATGGAGAGTTGGGCCTCCATCTTGTACCTCAGCCAGGTGAGAGGAGACCCAGTTTTACTCAGTTCCTAGATTCTATCCATCCCATTGTATCTGGTGCTGCACATGGAGCGCTGTCTTAGTTCTCTTTTACTGACTGTGTAATGAGGGGGGGTCCTCACTGCTGTGGTTTGGGTATATAGAAATCATGTCCGGGGAAGGCAGGAGCGGAGAGGGAGAGAAGGCGGGAGCGGAGAGGGAGAGAAGAAAGGAGCGGAGAGGGAGAGAAGGCGGGAGCGGAGAGGGAGAGAAGAAAGGAGCGGAGAGGGAGAGAAGGCGGGAGCGGAGAGGGAGAGAAGGCGGGAGCGGAGAGGGAGAGAAGGCTGGAGCGGAGAGGGAGAGAAGGCGGGAGCGGAGAGGGAGAGAAGAAAGGAGCGGAGAGGGAGAGAAGGCGGGAGCGGAGAGGGAGAGAAGGCGGGAGAGGAGACGGAGCGAAGGCGGGAGCGGAGAAGGAGAGAAGGCGGGAGCGGAGACGGAGAGAAGGCGGGAGCGGAGACGGAGAGAAGGCGGGAGCGGAGAGGGAGAGAAGGCGGGAGCGGAGACGGAGCGAAGGCGGGAGAGGAGACGGAGAGAAGAAAGGAGCGGAGAGGGAGAGAAGGCGGGAGCGGAGAGGGAGAGAAGGCGGGAGCGGAGAGGGAGAGAAGAAAGGAGCGGAGAGGGAGAGAAGGCGGGAGAGGAGACGGAGCGAAGGCGGGAGAGGAGACGGAGCGAAGGCGGGAGCGGAGACGGAGAGAAGGCGGGAGCGGAGACGGAGAGAAGGCGGGAGCGGAGAGGGAGCGAAGGCGGGAGCGGAGAGGGAGAGAAGGCGGGAGCGGAGAAGGAGCGAAGGCGGGAGCGGAGAGGGAGCGAAGGCGGGAGCGGAGAGGGAGAGAAGGCGGGAGCGGAGAGGGAGAGAAGGCGGGAGCGGAGAGGGAGAGAAGGCGGGAGCGGAGAGGGAGAGAAGGCGGGAGCGGAGAGGGAGAGAAGGCGGGAGCGGAGAGGGAGAGAAGGCGGGAGCGGAGAGGGAGAGAAGGCGGGAGAGGAGACGGAGCGAAGGCGGGAGCGGAGACGGAGAGAAGGCGGGAGCGGAGACGGAGAGAAGGCGGGAGCGGAGACGGAGAGAAGGCGGGAGCGGAGACGGAGCGAAGGCGGGAGCGGAGAGGGAGAGAAGGCGGGAGCGGAGAGGGAGCGAAGGCGGGAGCGGAGAGGGAGAGAAGGCGGGAGCGGAGAGGGAGAGAAGGCGGGAGCGGAGAGGGAGAGAAGGCAGGAGAAAGCGAGGAGAAAGAGGGGGGAGAGGAGACGCAGAGGGAAGGAAGAAGAGGAGACAGAGGGGAGAGAGGAGACACGGAGGGGAGGCAGGAGGGGAGTGAGGAGACATCGAAGAGACAGAGGGAAGTGGCAGTGGCTGAGCTGTCTCTACAGATATACAGCGGGTTCTGACACCCCTGGGATCCTGTGTTGCCCCCGGCAGGGGTATTAGTGGTATTAGTCATTCCAGTCATGTATTGGAGTCTGTCAGACTGGAGGGAGAGACACTGGGCACAGCTGCAGCACAGGAGCACTGGGTCTTGTACATCTCCAGATACAGCGGTCTGTCAGGTCAGGTGATAGTGAGGACTCACCGCGCTCGGGGTCTTGTCTCCGCCTTTCTGACTGTTGATGCTGCCGATCTCCGTCTGAGACCCAGAATTAGAGATTCCTTCAAAGTATCTTCTGAAAGGGAAGAAAGAGAAGCCTGAGACACTTTATACCCAGGCTACAGGGTCATGGTATATATATATACCCAGGCTACAGGGTCATGGTATATATATATACCCAGGCTACAGGGTCATGGTATATATATATATACCCAGGCTACAGGGTCATGGTATATATATATATATATATATATATATATATATATACCCAGGCTACAGGGTCATGGTATATATATATACCCAGGCTACAGGGTCATGGTATATATATATACCCAGGCTACAGGGTCATGGTATATATATATACCCAGGCTACAGGGTCATGGTATATATATATACCCAGGCTACAGGGTCATGGTATATATATATACCCAGGCTACAGGGTCATGGTATATATATATACCCAGGCTACAGGGTCATGGTATATATATATACCCAGGCTACAGGGTCATGGTATATATATACCCAGGCTACAGGGTCATGGTATATATATACCCAGGCTACAGGGTCATGGTATATATATATATACCCAGGCTACAGGGTCATGGTGTATATATATATACCCAGGCTACAGGGTCATGGTATATATACCCAGGCTACAGGGTCATGGTATATATATATATATATATATATATATACCCAGGCTACAGGGTCATGGTATATATATACCCAGGCTACAGGGTCATGGTATATATACCCAGGCTACAGGGTCATGGTACATATATACCCAGGCTACAGGGTCATGGTATATATAAGGGTCATGGTGTATATATATATACCCAGGCTACAGGGTCATGGTATATATACCCAGGCTACAGGGTCATGGTATATATATATATATATATATATATATATACCCAGGCTACAGGGTCATGGTATATATATACCCAGGCTACAGGGTCATGGTATATATACCCAGGCTACAGGGTCATGGTATATATACCCAGGCTACAGGGTCATGGTATATATATATATACCCAGGCTACAGGGTCATGGTATATATATATATACCCAGGCTACAGGGTCATGGTATATATATATACCCAGGCTACAGGTTCATGGTGTATATATATATACCCAGGCTACAGGGTCATGGTATATATACCCAGGCTACAGGGTCATGCTATATATATACCCAGGCTACAGGGTCATGGTATATATATATATATATATATATATATATATATATATATATATATACCCAGGCTACAGGGTCATGGTATATATATACCCAGGCTACAGGGTCATGGTATATATATACCCAGGCTACAGGGTCATGGTATATATATATATACCCAGGCTACAGGGTCATGGTATATATATATACCCAGGCTACAGGTTCATGGTGTATATATATACCCAGGCTACAGGGTCATGGTATATATACCCAGGCTACAGGGTCATGCTATATATATACCCAGGCTACAGGGTCATGGTATATATATACCCAGGCTACAGGGTCATGGTATATATATACCCAGGCTACAGGGTCATGGTATATATATACCCAGGCTACAGGGTCATGGTATATATATATATACCCAGGCTACAGGGTCATGGTATATATATATATATACCCAGGCTACAGGTTCATGGTGTATATATATACCCAGGCTACAGGTTCATGGTATATATACCCAGGCTACAGGGTCATGCTATATATATACCCAGGCTACAGGGTCATGGTGTATATATATATACCCAGGCTACAGGGTCATGGTATATATACCCAGGCTACAGGGTCATGGTATATATATATATATATATATATATACCCAGGCTACAGGGTCATGGTATATATATACCCAGGCTACAGGGTCATGGTATATATATATACCCAGGCTACAGGGTCATGGTATATATATATATACCCAGGCTACAGGGTCATGGTATATATATATACCCAGGCTACAGGTTCATGGTGTATATATATACCCAGGCTACAGGGTCATGGTATATATACCCAGGCTACAGGGTCATGCTATATATATACCCAGGCTACAGGGTCATGGTATATATATATATATATATATATACCCAGGCTACAGGGTCATGGTATATATACCCAGGCTACAGGGTCATGCTATATATATACCCAGGCTACAGGGTCATGGTATATATATACCCAGGCTACAGGGTCATGGTACATATATACCCAGGCTACAGGGTCATGGTATATATATATACCCAGGCTACAGCGTCATGGTACATATATACCCAGGCTACAGGGTCATGGTATATATATATACCCAGGCTACAGGGTCATGGTATATATACCCAGGCTACAGGGTCATGGTATATATATATATATATATATATATACCCAGGCTACAGGGTCATGGTATATATATACCCAGGCTACAGGGTCATGGTATATATATACCCAGGCTACAGGTTCATGGTGTATATATATACCCAGGCTACAGGGTCATGCTATATATATACCCAGGCTACAGGGTCATGCTATATATATACCCAGGCTACAGGGTCATGGTATATATATACCCAGGCTACAGGGTCATGGTGTATATATATATACCCAGGCTACAGGGTCATGGTATATATACCCAGGCTACAGGGTCATGCTATATATATACCCAGGCTACAGGGTCATGGTATATATATACCCAGGCTACAGGGTCATGGTACATATATACCCAGGCTACAGGGTCATGGTATATATATATACCCAGGCTACAGGGTCATGGTACATATATACCCAGGCTACAGGGTCATGGTATATATATATACCCAGGCTACAGGGTCATGGTATATATACCCAGGCTACAGGGTCATGGTATATATATATATATATATATACCCAGGCTACAGGGTCATGGTGTATATATTAGGGATGCACGATGCACCGAAATATCGATACTACTATCGATATTTCGGGCAAAAAAACGATTCAATACCAGGATTTCCTGGTATTGATACTTCATGTTACGCTGCATAATAGTGCAGTGCATAAAGTACAGTGCAGAGAACACGGCCGGCGGCTATCTGAGCGCCGGCTGTGTTCTCTGTATGCCTCTCCCTGCCCCCTGCGGTCACCTCCGCTGCGCGGCTCTCCCTCCGCTCCCAGCGGCGCCATTTTCAAATAGCCGGCACTTGTGTAGATGCGGCTGTCACACTGACAGCGGCATCTAACCACTCCGTATGCAGCAGGGGTGGCTACTGTGTGTAGCAGACCCCCCCTGTCTCTCTGATAATAGAGTCCGGCTCGGCCAGACTCTGTTATCAGGGAAATGATTTATGCAGCGGAGCCAGAGCTGCACAGAGGTCTGGGGGCTGGGGAGAGAAGACTGAGAGCAGGAGGTCCCGGAGAGGAGGACGGAGGAGGCGGGTGGGGAGAGAAGACTGAGAGCTGGAGGATCCGGAGAGGAGGACGGAGGAGGCGGCTGGGGAGAGAAGACTGAGAGCAGGAGGTCCCGGAGAGGAGGACGGAGGAGGCGGCTGGGGAGAGAAGACTGAGAGCAGGAGGTCCCGGAGAGGAGGACGGAGGAGGCGGCTGGGGAGAGAAGACTGAGAGCTGGAGGATCCGGAGAGGAGGACGGAGGAGGCGGGTGAGGAGAAAAGACTGAGAGCAGGAGGTCCCGGAGAGGAGGACGGAGGAGGCGGCTGGGGAGAGAAGACTGAGAGCAGGAGGTCTCGGAGAGGAGGACGGAGGAGGCGGCTGGGGAGAGAAGAATGAGAGCAGGAGGTCCCGGAGAGGAGGACGGAGGAGGCGGGTGGGGAGAGAAGACTGAGAGCAGGAGGATCCGGAGAGGAGGACGGAGGAGGCGGGTGGGGAGAGAAGACTGAGAGCAGGAGGTCCCGGAGAGGAGGACGGAGGAGGCGGCTGGGGAGAGAAGACTGAGAGCAGGAGGTCCCGGAGAGGAGGACGGAGGAGGCGGGTGAGGAGAAAAGACTGAGAGCAGGAGGTCCCGGAGAGGAGGACGGAGGAGGCCGGTGGGGAGAGAAGACTGAGAGCAGGAGGTCCCGGAGAGGAGGACGGAGGAGGCGGCTGGGGAGAGAAGACTGAGAGCAGGAGGTCCCGGAGAGGAGGACGGAGGAGGCGGCTGGGGAGAGAAGACTGAGAGCAGGAGGTCCCGGAGAGGAGGACGGAGGAGGCGGCTGGGGAGAGAAGACTGAGAGCTGGAGGATCCGGAGAGGAGGACGGAGGAGGCGGGTGAGGAGAAAAGACTGAGAGCAGGAGGTCCCGGAGAGGAGGACGGAGGAGGCGGCTGGGGAGAGAAGACTGAGAGCAGGAGGTCTCGGAGAGGAGGACGGAGGAGGCGGCTGGGGAGAGAAGAATGAGAGCAGGAGGTCCCGGAGAGGAGGACGGAGGAGGCGGGTGGGGAGAGAAGACTGAGAGCAGGAGGATCCGGAGAGGAGGACGGAGGAGGCGGGTGGGGAGAGAAGACTGAGAGCAGGAGGTCCCGGAGAGGAGGACGGAGGAGGCGGCTGGGGAGAGAAGGCTGAGAGCAGGAGGTCCCGGAGAGGAGGACGGAGGAGGCGGGTGAGGAGAAAAGACTGAGAGCAGGAGGTCCCGGAGAGGAGGACGGAGGAGGCCGGTGGGGAGAGAAGACTGAGAGCAGGAGGATCCGGAGAGGAGGACAGAGGAGGCGGGTGGGGAGAGAAGACTGAGAGCAGGAGGTCCCGGAGAGGAGGACGGAGGAGGCGGGTGGGGAGAGAAGACTGAGAGCAGGAGGATCCGGAGAGGAGGACGGAGGAGGCGGGTGGGGAGAGAAGACTAAGAGCGGGAGGTCCCGGAGAGGAGGACGGAGGAGGCGGCTGGGGAGAGAAGACTGAGAGCAGGAGGTCCCGGAGAGGAGGACGGAGGAGGCGGCTGGGGAGAGAAGACTGAGAGCAGGAGGTCCCGGAGAGGAGGACGGAGGAGGCGGGTGAGGAGAAAAGACTGAGAGCGGGAGGTCCCGGAGAGGAGGACAGAGGAGGCGGCTGGGGAGAGAAGACTGAGAGCAGGAGGTCCCGGAGAGGAGGACGGAGGAGGCGGCTGGGGAGAGAAGACTGAGAGCGGGAGGTCCCGGAGAGGAGGACGGAGGAGGCGGCTGGGGAGAGAAGACTGAGAGCGGGAGGTCCCGGAGAGGAGGACGGAGGAGGCGGCTGGGGAGAGAAGACTGAGAGCGGGAGGTCCCGGAGAGGAGGACGGAGGAGGCGGCTGGGGAGAGAAGACTGAGAGCGGGAGGTCCCGGAGAGGAGGACGGAGGAGGCGGCTGGGGAGAGAAGACTAAGAGCGGGAGGTCCCGGAGAGGAGGACGGAGGAGGCGGCTGGGGAGAGAAGACTGAGAGCGGGAGGTCCCGGAGAGGAGGACTGAGGAGGCGGCTGGGGGGAGAAGACTGAGAGCGGGAGGTCCCGGAGAGGAGGACGGAGGAGGCGGCTGGGGAGAGAAGACTGAGAGCGGGAGGTCCCGGAGAGGAGGACGGAGGAGGCGGGTGGGGAGAGAAGACTGAGAGCGGGAGGTCCCGGAGAGGAGGACGGAGGAGGCGGCTGGGGAGAGAAGACTGAGAGCGGGAGGTCCCGGAGAGGAGGACGGAGGTGGCGGCTGGGGAGAGAAGACTGAGAGCGGGAGGTCCCGGAGAGGAGGACGGAGGAGGCGGCTGGGGAGAGAAGACTGAGAGCGGGAGGTCCCGGAGAGGAGGACGGAGGAGGCGGCTGGGGAGAGAAGACTGAGAGCGGGAGGTCCCGGAGAGGAGGACGGAGGAGGCGGCTGGGGAGAGAAGACTGAGAGCGGGAGGTCCCGGAGAGGAGGACTGAGGAGGCGGCTGGGGGGAGAAGACTGAGAGCGGGAGGTCCCGGAGAGGAGGACTGAGGAGGCGGCTGGGGGGAGAAGACTGAGAGCGGGAGGATCCGGAGAGGAGGACGGAGGAGGCGGGTGGGGAGAGAAGACTAAGAGCGGGAGGTCCCGGAGAGGAGGACGGAGGAGGCGGGTGGGGAGAGAAGACTGAGAGCAGGAGGATCCGGAGAGGAGGACGGAGGAGGCGGCTGGGGAGAGAAGACTGAGAGCGGGAGTTCCCGGAGAGGAGGACGGAGGAGGCGGGTGGGGAGAGAAGACTGAGAGCGGGAGGTCCCGGAGAGGAGGACGGAGGAGGCGGGTGGGGAGAGAAGACTGAGAGCGGGAGGTCCCGGAGAGGAGGACGGAGGAGGCGGCTGGGGAGAGAAGACTGAGAGCGGGAGGTCCCGGAGAGGAGGACGGAGGAGGCGGCTGGGGAGAGAAGACTGAGAGCGGGAGGTCCCGGAGAGGAGGACGGAGGAGACGGCTGGGGAGAGAAGACTGAGAGCGGGAGGTCCCGGAGAGGAGGATGGAGGAGGCGGCTGGGGAGAGAAGACTGAGAGCAGGAGGTCCCGGAGAGGAGGACGGAGGAGGCGGGTGAGGAGAAAAGACTGAGAGCGGGAGGTCCCGGAGAGGAGGACGGAGGAGGCGGCTGGGGAGAGAAGACTGAGAGCGGGAGGTCCCGGAGAGGAGGACGGAGGAGGCGGCTGGGGAGAGAAGACTGAGAGCGGGAGGTCCCGGAGAGGAGGACGGAGGAGGCGGCTGGGGAGAGAAGAATGAGAGCGGGAGGTCCCGGAGAGGAGGACGGAGGAGGCGGCTGGGGAGAGAAGACTGAGAGCAGGAGGTCCCGGAGAGGAGGACGGAGGAGGCGGGTGGGGAGAGAAGACTGAGAGCGGGAGGTCCCGGAGAGGAGGACGGAGGAGGCGGCTGGGGAGAGAAGACTGAGAGCAGGAGGTCCCGGAGAGGAGGACGGAGGAGGCGGGTGGGGAGAGAAGACTGAGAGCAGGAGGTCCCGGAGAGGAGGACGGAGGAGGCGGGTGGGGAGAGAAGACTGAGAGCAGGAGGTCCCGGAGAGGAGGACGGAGGAGGCGGGTGGGGAGAGAAGACTGAGAGCAGGAGGTCCCGGAGAGGAGGACGGAGGAGGCGGCTGGGGAGAGAAGACTGAGAGCAGGAGGTCCCGGAGAGGAGGACGGAGGAGGCGGCTGGGGAGAGAAGACTGAGAGCGGGAGGTCCCGGAGAGGAGGACGGAGGAGGCGGCTGGGGAGAGAAGACTGAGAGCGGGAGGTCCCGGAGAGGAGGACGGAGGAGGCGGCTGGGGAGAGAAGACTGAGAGCGGGAGGTCCCGGAGAGGAGGACGGAGGAGGCCGGTGGGGAGAGAAGACTGAGAGCAGGAGGATCCGGAGAGGAGGACGGAGGAGGCGGGTGGATGTGCAGCACATATGAGGATAGAGCCGGCTGGCAGGTGGGGGAGGGGACGGGGCTGTGAGGAGCAGACATCAGTGATGTGGGGGGAGGGGGGGGTTGGCCTTGCTCTGGCTATAGTCTGTGTGCGATCCTGTGTGACCTCCTCTTCCTCAGCAATTTTGGTGATTGGTGCAGATAGCAGCTGTGTGGGCAGTCAAGGTATCTGATGCAGCAGAGCTGTCTTAGTGTTATCTGATGCAGCAGAGCTGTCTTAGTGATATCGGATGTAGCAGAGCTGTCTTAGTGATATCTGATGCAGCAGAGCTGTCTTAGTGACAGCTGATGTAGCAGAGCTGTCTTAGTGATATCTGATGCAGCAGAGCTGTCTTAGTGACAGCTGATGTAGCAGAGCTGTCTTAGTGATATCTGATGTAGCAGAGCTGTCTTAGTGATATCTGATGTAGCAGAGCTGTCTTAGTGATATCTGATGTAGCAGAGCTGTCTTAGTGATTTCTGATGTAGCAGAGCTGTCTTAGTGATATCTGATGTAGCAGAGCTGTCTTAGTGATTTCTGATGCAGCAGAGATGTCTTAGTGATATCTAATGCAGCAGAGCTGTCTTAGTGTTATCTGATGTAGCAGAGCTGTCTTAGTGTTATCTGATGTAGCAGAGCTGTCTTAGTGATAGCTGATGTAGCAGAGCTGTCTTAGTGATAGCTGATGTAGCAGAGCTGTCTTAGTGATAGCTGATGTAGCAGAGCTGTCTTAGTGATAGCTGATGTAGCAGAGCTGTCTTAGTGATAGCTGATGCAGCAGAGCTGTCTTAGTGTTATCTGATGTAGCAGAGCTGTCTTAGTGATATCGGATGTAGCAGAGCTGTCTTAGTGATAGCTGATGCAGCAGAGATGTCTTAGTGATAGCTGATGTAGCAGAGCTGTCTTAGTGATAGCTGATGTAGCAGAGCTGTCTTAGTGTTATCTGATGTAGCAGAGCTGTCTTAGTGTTATCTGATGTAGCAGAGCTGTCTTAGTGTTATCTGATGTAGCAGAGCTGTCTTAGTGATTTCTGATGCAGCAGAGATGTCTTAGTGATATCTGATGTAGCAGAGCTGTCTTAGTGTTATCTGATGTAGCAGAGCTGTCTTAGTGATAGCTGATGTAGCAGAGCTGTCTTAGTGATATCGGATGTAGCAGAGCTGTCTTAGTGATATCGGATGTAGCAGAGCTGTCTTTGTGATAGCTGATGCAGCAGAGCTGTCTTAGTGGTAGCTGATGTAGCAGAGCTGTCTTAGTGATATCAGATGTAGCAGAGCTGTCTTAGTGATATCGGATGTAGCAGAGCTGTCTTAGTGATATCGGATGTAGCAGAGCCGTCTTTGTGATAGCTGATGCAGCAGAGCTGTCTTAGTGATATCGGATGTAGCAGAGCTGTCTTAGTGATATCGGATGTAGCAGAGCTGTCTTAGTGATATTGGATGTAGCAGAGCTGTCTTAGTGATATCGGATGTAGCAGAGCTGTCTTAGTGATATCGGATGTAGCAGAGCTGTCTTAGTGATATTGGATGTAGCAGAGCTGTCTTAGTGATATCGGATGTAGCAGAGCTGTCTTAGTGATATCGGATGTAGCAGAGCTGTCTTAGTGATATCGGATGTAGCAGAGCTGTCTTAGTGATATCGGATGTAGCAGAGCTGTCTTAGTGATATCGGATGTAGCAGAGCTGTCTTAGTGACAGCTGATGTAGCAGAGCTGTCTTAGTGACAGCTGATGCAGCAGAGCTGTCTTAGTGATAGCTGATGCAGCAGAGCTGTCTTAGTGATATCGGATGTAGCAGAGCTGTCTTAGTGATATCGGATGTAGCAGAGCTGTCTTAGTGATATCGGATGTAGCAGAGCTGTCTTTGTGATAGCTGATGCAGCAGAGCTGTCTTAGTGATATCGGATGTAGCAGAGCTGTCTTAGTGATATTGGATGTAGCAGAGCTGTCTTAGTGATAGCTGATGTAGCCGAGCTGTCTTAGTGATAGCTGATGTAGCAGAGCTGTCTTAGTGACAGCTGATGTAGCAGAGCTGTCTTAGTGATATTGGATGTAGCAGAGCTGTCTTAGTGATAGCTGATGCAGCAGAGCTGTCTTAGTGATAGCTGATGCAGCAGAGCTGTCTTAGTGATAGCTGATGCAGCAGAGCTGTCTTAGTGATAGCTGATGCAGCAGAGCTGTCTTAGTGATAGCTGATGCAGCAGAGCTGTCTTAGTGATATCGGATGTAGCAGAGCTGTCTTAGTGATAGCTGATGTAGCAGAGCTGTCTTAGTGATAGCTGATGTAGCAGAGCTGTCTTAGTGATATCGGATGTAGCAGAGCTGTCTTAGTGATATCGGATGTAGCAGAGCTGTCTTAGTGATAGCTGATGCAGCAGAGCTGTCTTAGTGATAGCTGATGCAGCAGAGCTGTCTTAGTGACAGCTGATGTAGCAGAGCTGTCTTAGTGATAGCTGATGTAGCAGAGCTGTCTTTGTGATAGCTGATGTAGCAGAGCTGTCTTAGTGATAGCTGATGTAGCAGAGCTGTCTTAGTGATATCGGATGTAGCAGAGCTGTCTTAGTGATATTGGATGTAGCAGAGCTGTCTTAGTGATATCGGATGTAGCAGAGCTGTCTTAGTGATATTGGATGTAGCAGAGCTGTCTTAGTGATATCTGATGTAGCAGAGCTGTCTTAGTGATAGCTGATGTAGCAGAGCTGTCTTAGTGATAGCTGATGTAGCAGAGCTGTCTTAGTGATAGCTGATGTAGCAGAGCTGTCTTAGACAGATATCACTAACTTTATTTTTAACACAATAAAATAAAAATAGTCCAAAAATTGGTATCACTGTAATAGTGCAGGGGTATTATATTTCTACCACTGTATTTTGTTTTGTTTTTTTATACTTTACTAAGTATCGAATTGGTATTGAGTATCGAAATAAAAAAGTTAGTATCGGTATCGAACTCAAAATTCTGGTATCGTGACATCACTAGTATATATATACCCAGGCTACAGGGTCATGGTGTATATATACCCAGGCTGCAGGGTCATGGTGTATATATATATATATATACCCAGGCTACAGGGTCATGGTATATATATATATATATATACCCAGGCTACAGGGTCATGGTATATATATATATATATACCCAGGCTACAGGGTCATGGTATATATATACCCAGGCTACAGGGTCATGGTATATATATATATACCCAGGCTACAGGGTCATGGTATATATATATATATACCCAGGCTACAGGGTCATGGTATATATATACCCAGGCTACAGGGTCATGGTTTATATATATATATACCCAGGCTATAGGGTCATGGTATATATACCCAATGTGCATCAGGGGGGCCCCTGTCATTTTTCCTTCTTGGAGTCTGAAGCCTGCACAGATGAGACATTTTGTTCCTCATTCCTAAACCTAGGACCGCCCACAACCCAGGACCGCCCACAACCCAGGACCGCCCACAACCTAGGACCGCCCACCTCACCAAATTACACAAATTAAGACGATTTGGAACAGGAAGTAACAGCATAAATACTTAGTACATCTATCCGGGTAAATAAGAGCCGCACACCTGTCACTCAGGCTGGAGCTGCACTTGTCGCAGGGATTGGGCACAAATCTACATCCGCTTCAGATCATGGTTTACATCCATTTCCAGGCGTGAACCATGATAATTTAGGTGTGGGAAGAGGCCACGCCTCCTTCCCGCCTTGGGACTGTCGGTAGGATATTGGTATAAGGAGGTCATTGGGTCTATCGGGAGCGCTGACGTTATACTTCTTCAGACTTGAAAAGTAAAATTAGTGGTGAGAAAATAAGTTTTACTTTCTTGGTCTTTAGGTAGCACAGATGGGTGAGGGGCACACCTCTGGGGGGTATAAGGATCCGTCAGGGTGAGGGGCACACCTCTGGGGGGTATAAGAACCCGTCAGGGTGAGGGGCACACCTCTGGGGGGCATAAGGACCCGTCAGGGTGAGGGGCACACCTCTAGGGGGCATAAGGACCCGTCAGGGTGAGGGGCACACCTCTGGGGGTATAAGGACCCGTCAGGGTGAGGGGCACACCTCTGGGGGTATAAGGACCCGTCAGGGTGAGGGGCACACCTCTGGGGGTATAAGGACCCGTCAGGGTGAGGGGCACACCTCTGGGGGGTATAAGGATCCGTCAGGGTGAGGGGCACACCTATGGGGGTATAAGGACCCGTCAGGGTGAGGGGAACACCTCTGGGGGGTATAAGGACCCGTCAGGGTGAGGGGCACACCTATGGGGTGTATAAGGACCAGTCAGGGTGAGGGGCA
The DNA here is from genome assembly GCA_027789725.1 of Dendropsophus ebraccatus. Classification (NCBI taxonomy): domain Eukaryota; kingdom Metazoa; phylum Chordata; class Amphibia; order Anura; family Hylidae; genus Dendropsophus; species Dendropsophus ebraccatus. The sequence goes on from JAQFWZ010000010.1 coordinate 20,719,194, forward strand.
CACCTCTGGGGGTATAAGGACCCGTCAGGGTGAGGGGCACACCTCTGGGGGTATAAGGACCCGTCAGGGTGAGGGGCACACCTCTGGGGGTATAAGGATCCGTCAGGGTGAGGGGCACACCTATGGGGGTATAAGGACCCGTCAGGGTGAGGGGAACACCTCTGGGGGGTATAAGGACCCGTCAGGGTGAGGGGCACACCTATGGGGGGTATAAGGACCAGTCAGGGTGAGGGGCACACCTCTGGGGGGTATAAGAACCCGTCAGGGTGAGGGGCACACCTCTGGGGGTATAAGGACCCGTCAGGGTGAGGGGCACACCTCTGGGGGGTATAAGGACCCGTCAGGGTGAGGGGCACACCTCTGGGGGGTATAAGGACCCGTCAGGGTGAGGGGCACACCTCTAGGGGGCATAAGGACCCGTCAGGGTGAGGGGCACACCTATGGGGTGTATAAGGACCCGTCAGGGTGAGGGGCACACCTATGGGGGGGTATAAGGACATATTGTGGACAGATCAGTGGTCCTTGCATGTAGACCTGTGATGGGACGTCATACTCCCGGTGGTTCCTACCGTAGTGTTGGTTTCGGGGTACTGATCACACTGTCATTATCTTCTATGTCAAATCCGCTCTCACTGTTGTTGCACTCATCCAGACTGTCGTACAGGAGTCCAAGCTCCTCGTCTTCCTCCTGCTCCCGACAGGTGTGTTCTGTGTCCAATGTCTAAAGAAGAAGGACGAACAATCTGAAGATGGCCCAGACACTGGGGACTACCACCTGGGGGACACTGGGGACTACCACCCGGGGGACACTGGGGACTACCACCTGGGGGACACTGGGGACTACCACCTGGGGGACACTGGGGACTACCACCCGGGGGACACTGGGGACTACCACCCGGGGGACACTGGGGACTACCACCTGGGGGACACTGGGGACTACCACCTGGGGGACACTGAGCACTACCACCCATGGGGACACTGAGCACTACCACCCATGGGACACTGAGCACTACCACCCATGGGGACACTGAGCACTAACACCCATGGGACACTGAGCACTACCACCCATGGGGATACTGAGAACTACCGCCCATGGGGACACTGAGCACTACCGCCCGGGGGACACTGAGCACTACCGCCCATGGGGACACTGAGCACTACCGCCCATGGGGACACTGAGCACTACCGCCCGGGGGACACTGAGCACTACCGCCCGGGGGACACTGAGCACTACCGCCCATGGGGACACTGAGCACTACCGCCCATGGGGACACTGAGCACTACCGCCCGGGGGACACTGAGCACTACCGCCCGGGGGACACTGAGCACTACCGCCCATGGGGACACTGAGCACTACCGCCCGGGGGACACTGAGCACTACCGCCCGGGGGACACTGAGCACTACCGCCCGGGGGACACTGAGCACTACCGCCCGGGGGACACTGAGCACTACCGCCCATGGGGACACTGAGCACTACCGCCCGGGGGACACTGAGCACTACTACCAAGGGGACACTGAGCACTACCGCCTGGGGGACACTGAGCACTACCGCCCATGGGGACACTGAGCACTACCGCCCATGGGACACTGAGCACTACCACCCATGGGGACACTGAGCACTACCGCCCATGGGGACACTGAGCACTACCGCCCGGGGGACACTGAGCACTACTACCAAGGGGACACTGAGCACTACCGCCTGGGGGACACTGAGAACTACCACCCATTGGACACTGAGCACTACCGCCCATGGGGACACTGGGGACTACCACCCATGGGACACTGAGAACTACCACCCAGGGGACACTGAGCACTACCGCCCGGGGGACACTGAGCACTACCGCCCGGGGGACACTGGGGACTACCACCCGGGGGACACTGGGGACTACCACCTGGGGGACACTGAGCACTACCACCCATGGGGACACTGAGCACTACCACCCATGGGACACTGAGCACTACCACCCATGGGGACACTGAGCACTACCACCCATGGGACACTGAGCACTACCACCCATGGGGACACTGAGCACTACCACCCATGGGGACACTGAGCACTACCGCCCATGGGGACACTGAGAACTACCGCCCATGGGGACACTGAGCACTACCGCCCGGGGGACACTGAGCACTACCGCCCGGGGGACACTGAGCACTACCGCCCATGGGGACACTGAGCACTACCGCCCGGGGGACACTGAGCACTACCGCCCATGGGGACACTGAGCACTACCGCCCATGGGGACACTGAGCACTACCGCCCGGGGGACACTGAGCACTACCGCCTGGGGGACACTGAGAACTACCACCCATGGGACACTGAGCACTACCGCCCATGGGGACACTGGGGACTACCACCCATGGGACACTGAGAACTACCGCCCGGGGGACACTGAGCACTACCGCCCGGGGGACACTGAGCACTACCGCCCATGGGGACACTGAGCACTACTACCAAGGGGACACTGAGCACTACTACCAAGGGGACACTGAGCACTACCACCCATGGGACACTGAGCACTACCGCCCATGGGGACACTGGGGACTACCACCCATGGGACACTGAGAACTACCACCCAGGGGACACTGAGCACTACCGCCCGGGGGACACTGAGCACTACTACCCGGGGGACACTGAGCACTACCGCCCGGGGGACACTGAGCACTACCGCCCGGGGGACACTGAGCACTACTACCCGGGGGACACTGAGCACTACCGCCCATGGGGAATGTTCAGGGCCTGGGGAAGGTCCTGATCTATTGATGATCTACTGAAGTTCTCTGAGATTTCCCATCAGAAGACCTACAGTCGAGAAGACCACTTGGACCACAGCCCCCAGTTTATATTAAGCCATGCTGCATCTAGGTGGTGTCAAGATGCTGTATATATGTAGATGGATGAGGCAATGGCTGTGGTGGGGATGATGAGAGTTGAGGTGGTTTTCAGGACTCGGACTCACATCATCATTAACCTTGAACCTCTTCAACAAAGACACAAACTTCTGCTTAAAATTTGGCTGTAAATGAAAAAGGAGACAATTACAGCATGAGATCAATGTACCCCAACACTGGTCACAGGGGGAACCACACACTTAGCCATGTCACCCCAACACTGGTCACAGGGGGAACCACACACTTAGCCATGTCACCCCAACACTGGTCACAGGGGGAACCACACACTTAGCCATGTCACCCCAACACTGGTCACAGGGGGTACCACACACTTAGCCATGTCACCCCAACACTGGTCACAGGGGGAACCACACACTTAGCCATGTCACCCCAACACTGGTCACAGGGGGAACCACACACTTAGCCATGTCACCCCAACACTGGTCACAGGGGGAACCACACACTTAGCCATGTCACCCCAACACTGGTCACAGGGGGAACCACACACCTGGCCATGTCACCCCAACACTGGTCACAGGGGGTACCACACACCTGGCCATGTCACCCCAACACTGGTCACAGGGGGAACCACACACTTAGCCATGTCACCCCAACACTGGTCACAGGGGGAACCACACACTTAGCCATGTCACCCCAACACTGGTCACAGGGGGAACCACACACTTAGCCATGTCACCCCAACACTGGTCACAGGGGGTCCCACACACCTGGCCATGTCACCCCAACACTGGTCACAGGGGGAACCACACACTTAGCCATGTCACCCCAACACTGGTCACAGGGGGAACCACACACTTAGCCATGTCACCCCAACACTGGTCACAGGGGGAACCACACACTTAGCCATGTCACCCCAACACTGGTCACAGGGGGAACCACACACTTAGCCATGTCACCCCAACACTGGTCACAGGGGGAACCACACACCTGGCCATGTCACCCCAACACAGGTCACAGAGGGAACCACACACCTGGCCATGTCACCCCAACACTGGTCACAGGGGGAACCACACACCTGGCCATGTCACCCCAACACTGGTCACAGGGGGTACCACACACCTGGCCATGTCACCCCAACACTGGTCACAGGGGGAACCACACACCTGGCCATGTCACCCCAACACTGGTCACAGGGGGAACCACACACTTAGCCATGTCACCCCAACACTGGTCACAGGGGGAACCACACACTTAGCCATGTCACCCCAACACTGGTCACAGGGGGAACCACACACCTGGCCATGTCACCCCAACACTGAACAGATGGATGTACCTGAACACATCAGAATAAAGAAAGGTCCAACATAACCAATAGATCCTAAGTCAGGTAGTAAGTGAGTCACAGAGGAGGTGCACAATCCCGATAGATCATTATCCAGAGAGTCCAACAGCTTTCAGATAGAATAATCATCAAAAAGTTATTGGGGTGCCAAGTAGGGAAAACTACAGATTAATATAGATGAACGCCATTGGACGCATTGGATCTTACACGTACACCAGCTTAGTACTCACAATAAAACTTCAACCAATAAATTCTCCAGTACTGCAAGACACCGGCTTGTGATTGGCTGAAGTGACAATAATCTGCTCATAAACCAAACCAGAGCCCCTGATTGCCCCAATGGTCCAGTAAGGTGGCCAAACAAAAAACCCACAAACCAATACCACAATGTTCCTCTCCTCACAGTGCTCGTCCTCCATCATTACTCCTCTCCTCACAGTGCTCGTCCTCCATCATTACTCCTCTCCTCACAGTGCTCGTCCTCCATCATTACTCCTCTCCTCTCAGTGCTCGTCCTCCATCATTACTCCTCTCCTCACAGTGCTCGTCCTCCATCATTACTCCTCTCTCCTCACAGTGCTCGTCCTCCATCATTACTCCTCTCTCCTCACAGTGCTCGTCCTCCATCATTACTCCTCTCCTCACAGTGCTCGTCCTCCACCATTACTCCTCTCCTCACAGTGCTCGTCCTCCATCATTACTCCTCTCCTCACAGTGCTCGTCCTCCATCATTACTCCTCTCTCCTCACAGTGCTCGTCCTCCATCATTACTCCTCTCTCCTCACAGTGCTCGTCCTCCATCATTACTCCTCTCCTCACAGTGCTCGTCCTCCATCATTACTCCTCTCTCCTCACAGTATTCGTCCTCCATCATTACTCCTCTCCTCACAGTGCTCGTCTTCCATCATTACTCCTCTCCTCACAGTGCTCGTCCTCCATCATTACTCCTCTCTCCTCACAGTGCTCGTCCTCCATCATTACTCCTCTCTCCTCACAGTGCTCGTCCTCCATCATTACTCCTCTCTCCTCACAGTGCTCGTCCTCCATCATTACTCCCTTCTTGTCCTCCATCATTACTCCTCTCCTCACAGTGCTGGTCCTCCATCATTACTCCTCTCCTCACAGTGCTCGTCCTCCATCATTACTCCTCTCTCCTCACAGTGCTCGTCCTCCATCATTACTCCTCTCTCCTCTCAGTGCTCGTCCTCCATCATTACTCCTCTCTCCTCACAGTGCTCGTCCTCCATCATTACTCCTCTCCTCACAGTGCTCGTCCTCCATCATTACTCCTCTCTCCTCACAGTGCTCGTCCTCCATCATTACTCCTCTCTCCTCACAGTGCTCGTCCTCCATCATTACTCCTCTCTCCTCTCAGTGCTCGTCCTCCATCATTACTCCTCTCCTCACAGTGCTCGTCCTCCATCATTACTCCCTCTCTCCTCTCAGTGCTCGTCCTCCATCATTACTCCTCTCCTCACAGTGCTCGTCCTCCATCATTACTCCTCTCCTCACAGTGCTCGTCCTCCATCATTACTCCTCTCCTCACAGTGCTCGTCCTCCATCATTACTCCTCTCTCCTCACAGTGCTCGTCCTCCATCATTACTCCTCTCCTCACAGTGCTCGTCCTCCATCATTACTCCCTTCTCGTCCTCCATCATTACTCCTCTCCTCACAGTGCTCGTCCTCCATCATTACTCCCTTCTCGTCCTCCATCATTACTCCTCTCTCCTCACAGTGCTCGTCCTCCATCATTACTCCTCTCCTCACAGTGCTCGTCCTCCATCATTACTCCTCTCCTCACAGTGCTCGTCCTCCATCATTACTCCTCTCCTCACAGTGCTCGTCCTCCATCATTACTCCTCTCTCCTCACAGTGCTCGTCCTCCATCATTACTCCTCTCTCCTCACAGTGCTCGTCCTCCATCATTACTCCTCTCTCCTCACAGTGCTCGTCCTCCATCATTACTCCTCTCTCCTCACAGTGCTCGTCCTCCATCATTACTCCTCTCTCCTCACAGTGCTCGTCCTCCATCATTACTCCTCTCCTCACAGTGCTCGTCCTCCATCATTACTCCTCTCCTCACAGTGCTCGTCCTCCATCATTACTCCTCTCCTCACAGTGCTCGTCCTCCATCATTACTCCTCTCCTCTCAGTGCTCGTCCTCCATCATTACTCCTCTCTCCCCACAGTGCTCGTCCTCCATCATTACTCCTCTCCTCTCAGTGCTCGTCCTCCATCATTACTCCTCTCTCCTCACAGTATTCGTCCTCCATCATTACTCCTCTCCTCACAGTGCTCGTCCTCCATCATTACTCCTCTCTCCTCACAGTGCTCGTCCTCCATCATTACTCCTCTCCTCACAGTGCTCGTCCTCCATCATTACTCCTCTCTCCTCTCAGTGCTCGTCCTCCATCATTACTCCTCTCCTCTCAGTGCTCGTCCTCCATCATTACTCCTCTCTCCTCACAGTATTCGTCCTCCATCATTACTCCTCTCCTCACAGTGCTCGTCCTCCATCATTACTCCTCTCTCCTCACAGTGCTCGTCCTCCATCATTACTCCTCTCCTCACAGTGCTCGTCCTCCATCATTACTCCTCTCCTCACAGTGCTCGTCCTCCATCATTACTCCTCTCCTCACAGTGCTCGTCCTCCATCATTACTCCTCTCCTCACAGTGCTCGTCCTCCATCATTACTCCTCTCTCCTCACAGTGCTCGTCCTCCATCATTACTCCTCTCCTCACAGTGCTCGTCCTCCATCATTACTCCCTTCTCGTCCTCCATCATTACTCCTCTCCTCACAGTGCTCGTCCTCCATCATTACTCCCTTCTCGTCCTCCATCATTACTCCTCTCCTCACAGTGCTCGTCCTCCATCATTACTCCTCTCCTCACAGTGCTCGTCCTCCATCATTACTCCTCTCCTCACAGTGCTCGTCCTCCATCATTACTCCTCTCTCCTCACAGTGCTCGTCCTCCATCATTACTCCTCTCCTCACAGTGCTCGTCCTCCATCATTACTCCTCTCCTCACAGTGCTCGTCCTCCATCATTACTCCTCTCCTCACAGTGCTCGTCCTCCATCATTACTCCTCTCCTCACAGTGCTCGTCCTCCATCATTACTCCTCTCTCCTCACAGTGCTCGTCCTCCATCATTACTCCTCTCTCCTTACAGTGCTCGTCCTCCATCATTACTCCTCTCTCCTCACAGTGCTCGTCCTCCATCATTACTCCTCTCTCCTCACAGTGCTCGTCCTCCATCATTACTCCTCTCTCCTCACAGTATTCGTCCTCCATCATTACTCCTCTCCTCACAGTGCTCGTCCTCCATCATTACTCCTCTCCTCACAGTGCTCGTCCTCCATCATTACTCCTCTCCTCACAGTGCTCGTCCTCCATCATTACTCCTCTCTCCTCACAGTGCTCGTCCTCCATCATTACTCCTCTCCTCACAGTGCTCGTCCTCCATCATTACTCCTCTCTCCTCACAGTATTCGTCCTCCATCATTACTCCTCTCCTCACAGTGCTCGTCCTCCATCATTACTCCTCTCCTCACAGTGCTCGTCCTCCATCATTACTCCTCTCCTCACAGTGCTCGTCCTCCATCATTACTCCTCTCCTCTCAGTGCTCGTCCTCCATCATTACTCCTCTCTCCCCACAGTGCTCGTCCTCCATCATTACTCCTCTCTCCTCTCAGTGCTCGTCCTCCATCATTACTCCTCTCCTCTCAGTGCTCGTCCTCCATCATTACTCCTCTCTCCTCACAGTGCTCGTCCTCCATCATTACTCCTCTCCTCACAGTGCTCGTCCTCCATCATTACTCCTCTCTCCTCACAGTGCTCGTCCTCCATCATTACTCCTCTCCTCACAGTGCTCGTCCTCCATCATTACTCCTCTCCTCACAGTGCTCGTCCTCCATCATTACTCCTCTCCTCACAGTGCTCGTCCTCCATCATTACTCCTCTCTCCTCACAGTGCTCGTCCTCCATCATTACTCCTCTCTCCTCACAGTGCTCGTCCTCCATCATTACTCCTCTCTCCTCACAGTGCTCGTCCTCCATCATTACTCCTCTCCTCACAGTGCTCGTCCTCCATCATTACTCCCTTCTCGTCCTCCATCATTACTCCTCTCCTCACAGTGCTCGTCCTCCATCATTACTCCTCTCCTCACAGTGCTCGTCCTCCATCATTACTCCTCTCTCCTCACAGTGCTCGTCCTCCATCATTACTCCTCTCTCCTCACAGTGCTCGTCCTCCATCATTACTCCTCTCTCCTCACAGTGCTCGTCCTCCATCATTACTCCTCTCCTCACAGTGCTCGTCCTCCATCATTACTCCTCTCTCCTCACAGTGCTCGTCCTCCATCATTACTCCTCTCTCCTCACAGTGCTCGTCCTCCATCATTACTCCTCTCTCCTCTCAGTGCTCGTCCTCCATCATTACTCCTCTCCTCACAGTGCTCGTCCTCCATCATTACTCCTCTCTCCTCTCAGTGCTCGTCCTCCATCATTACTCCTCTCCTCACAGTGCTCGTCCTCCATCATTACTCCTCTCCTCACAGTGCTCGTCCTCCATCATTACTCCTCTCCTCACAGTGCTCGTCCTCCATCATTACTCCTCTCTCCTCACAGTGCTCGTCCTCCATCATTACTCCTCTCCTCACAGTGCTCGTCCTCCATCATTACTCCCTTCTCGTCCTCCATCATTACTCCTCTCCTCACAGTGCTCGTCCTCCATCATTACTCCCTTCTCGTCCTCCATCATTACTCCTCTCTCCTCACAGTGCTCGTCCTCCATCATTACTCCTCTCCTCACAGTGCTCGTCCTCCATCATTACTCCTCTCCTCACAGTGCTCGTCCTCCATCATTACTCCTCTCCTCACAGTGCTCGTCCTCCATCATTACTCCTCTCTCCTCACAGTGCTCGTCCTCCATCATTACTCCTCTCTCCTCACAGTGCTCGTCCTCCATCATTACTCCTCTCTCCTCACAGTGCTCGTCCTCCATCATTACTCCTCTCTCCTCACAGTGCTCGTCCTCCATCATTACTCCTCTCTCCTCACAGTGCTCGTCCTCCATCATTACTCCTCTCCTCACAGTGCTCGTCCTCCATCATTACTCCTCTCCTCACAGTGCTCGTCCTCCATCATTACTCCTCTCCTCACAGTGCTCGTCCTCCATCATTACTCCTCTCCTCTCAGTGCTCGTCCTCCATCATTACTCCTCTCTCCCCACAGTGCTCGTCCTCCATCATTACTCCTCTCCTCTCAGTGCTCGTCCTCCATCATTACTCCTCTCTCCTCACAGTATTCGTCCTCCATCATTACTCCTCTCCTCACAGTGCTCGTCCTCCATCATTACTCCTCTCTCCTCACAGTGCTCGTCCTCCATCATTACTCCTCTCCTCACAGTGCTCGTCCTCCATCATTACTCCTCTCTCCTCTCAGTGCTCGTCCTCCATCATTACTCCTCTCCTCTCAGTGCTCGTCCTCCATCATTACTCCTCTCTCCTCACAGTATTCGTCCTCCATCATTACTCCTCTCCTCACAGTGCTCGTCCTCCATCATTACTCCTCTCTCCTCACAGTGCTCGTCCTCCATCATTACTCCTCTCCTCACAGTGCTCGTCCTCCATCATTACTCCTCTCCTCACAGTGCTCGTCCTCCATCATTACTCCTCTCCTCACAGTGCTCGTCCTCCATCATTACTCCTCTCCTCACAGTGCTCGTCCTCCATCATTACTCCCTTCTCGTCCTCCATCATTACTCCTCTCCTCACAGTGCTCGTCCTCCATCATTACTCCCTTCTCGTCCTCCATCATTACTCCTCTCCTCACAGTGCTCGTCCTCCATCATTACTCCTCTCCTCACAGTGCTCGTCCTCCATCATTACTCCTCTCCTCACAGTGCTCGTCCTCCATCATTACTCCTCTCTCCTCACAGTGCTCGTCCTCCATCATTACTCCTCTCCTCACAGTGCTCGTCCTCCATCATTACTCCTCTCCTCACAGTGCTCGTCCTCCATCATTACTCCTCTCCTCACAGTGCTCGTCCTCCATCATTACTCCTCTCCTCACAGTGCTCGTCCTCCATCATTACTCCTCTCTCCTCACAGTGCTCGTCCTCCATCATTACTCCTCTCTCCTTACAGTGCTCGTCCTCCATTCATTACTCCTCTCTCCTCACAGTGCTCGTCCTCCATCATTACTCCTCTCTCCTCACAGTGCTCGTCCTCCATCATTACTCCTCTCTCCTCACAGTATTCGTCCTCCATCATTACTCCTCTCCTCACAGTGCTCGTCCTCCATCATTACTCCTCTCCTCACAGTGCTCGTCCTCCATCATTACTCCTCTCCTCACAGTGCTCGTCCTCCATCATTACTCCTCTCTCCTCACAGTGCTCGTCCTCCATCATTACTCCTCTCCTCACAGTGCTCGTCCTCCATCATTACTCCTCTCTCCTCACAGTATTCGTCCTCCATCATTACTCCTCTCCTCACAGTGCTCGTCCTCCATCATTACTCCTCTCCTCACAGTGCTCGTCCTCCATCATTACTCCTCTCCTCACAGTGCTCGTCCTCCATCATTACTCCTCTCCTCTCAGTGCTCGTCCTCCATCATTACTCCTCTCTCCCCACAGTGCTCGTCCTCCATCATTACTCCTCTCTCCTCTCAGTGCTCGTCCTCCATCATTACTCCTCTCCTCTCAGTGCTCGTCCTCCATCATTACTCCTCTCTCCTCACAGTGCTCGTCCTCCATCATTACTCCTCTCCTCACAGTGCTCGTCCTCCATCATTACTCCTCTCTCCTCACAGTGCTCGTCCTCCATCATTACTCCTCTCCTCACAGTGCTCGTCCTCCATCATTACTCCTCTCCTCACAGTGCTCGTCCTCCATCATTACTCCTCTCCTCACAGTGCTCGTCCTCCATCATTACTCCTCTCTCCTCACAGTGCGCCGTCCTCCCATCATTACTCCTCTCTCTCACAGTGCTCGTCCCTCCATCATTACTCCTCTCTCCTCACAGTGCTCGTCCTCCATCATTACTCCTCTCCTCACAGTGCTCGTCCTCCATCATTACTCCCTTCTCGTCCTCCATCATTACTCCTCTCCCTCACAGTGCTCGTCCTCCATCATTACTCCTCTCCTCACAGTGCTCGTCCTCCATCATTACTCCTCCTCTCCTCACAGTGCTCGTCCTCCATCATTACTCCTCTCTCCTCACAGTGCTCGTCCTCCATCATACTCCTCTCTCCTCACAGTGCTCGTCCTCCATCATTACTCCTCTCTCCTCACAGTGCTCGTCCTCCATCATTACTCCTCTCTCCTCACAGTGCTCGTCCCTCCATCATTACTCCTCTCCCTCACAGTGCTCGTCCTCCATCATTACTCCTCTCCTCACAGTGCTCGTCCTCCATCATTACTCCTCTCCTCACAGTGCTCGTCCTCCATCATTACTCCTCTCTCCTCTCAGTGCTCGTCCTCCATCATTACTCCTCTCCTCACAGTGCTCGTCCTCCATCATTACTCCTCTCTCCTCTCAGTGCTCGTCCTCCATCATTACTCCTCTCCTCACAGTGCTCGTCCTCCATCATTACTCCCTTCTCGTCCTCCATCATTACTCCTCTCTCCTCACAGTGCTCGTCCTCCATCATTACTCCCTTCTCGTCCTCCATCATTACTCCTCTCCTCACAGTGCTCGTCCTCCATCATTACTCCTCTCCTCACAGTGCTCGTCCTCCATCATTACTCCCTTCTCGTCCTCCATCATTACTCCCTTCTCGTCCTCCATCATTACTCCCTTCTCGTCCTCCATCATTACTCCTCTCCTCACAGTGCTCGTCCTCCATCATTACTCCTCTCCTCACAGTGCTGGTCCTCCATCATTACTCCTCTCTCCTCACAGTGCTCGTCCTCCATCATTACTCCTCTCCTCACAGTGCTCGTCCTCCATCATTACTCCTCTCTCCTCACAGTGCTCGTCCTCCATCATTACTCCTCTCCTCACAGTGCTCGTCCTCCATCATTACTCCCTTCTCGTCCTCCAGAACCTCAGACATATAATTACGGTTCAGGGAAGAAACAGAGCGCTGCACCTCACACCTATGGCTGATGCTAGTACCTCTCGGCTGCATAAAAAATATCAGAATTCTGTATGTGAATTGATGAAGCCATACTGCCCCATGTACCTCGTGCCGGTATCTGATACACATGGGTCCCTACACTAAGTCCACACTGTGCCGGTCAGCGACCACCACCCCCGCCAGGCGTGCACAGTCAGGGAAGGGAGGCAATGGAACGGCCCTGCAACCCCCATGCCACAGGACCAGACCCAAAAATGCCAATCCCTTCCCTGCACGTGCACGCTTTGCGGGTTGGCGGTTGCTGACCGACACGGTGTGGAGTTAGCGTAGGGACCCGTGTGGACCAGAGGACCTGCGCGGTGGTACACGGGGCAATATGGCTTGATCAATTCATATACAGACACTCTGGTGTTGATTTTTAATATAGGCCTAGCGGCATTAGTATCAGCCATAGATGGGATGTGCAGCCGTTCCTTTCTCTCCAGTTCGTGTTTTACAGTTCTCCCTCTCTGAACAGCTAGCACTCCTTTATGAGACCCACATGACCAAAATTAGCAGGAGATGCCTGTGCTCACATGTCTGGACCCTATGTCTTCCCCATTCTGTGAGAGCAGCAATGGTAAGTGTAATACCATATCCATACTTGTGTCGTTTGGGGGCAGCCTTCCCCGCCGGTGGTGCTGGCTGGGTATTAGTGGGGCTTTTTGGGTCTGGTCCTGTGACATTGGGGTTGCAGGGCCGTTCCATGGCCTCCCTTCCCTGCATGTGCACGCTTTGCGGGGTTGGCGGTCGCTGACCGACACGGTGTGGAGTTAGCGTAGGGACCCGTGTGAACCAGAGGACCTGCGCGGTGGTACACGGGGCAATATGGCTTGATCAATTCATATACAGACACTCTGGTGTTGATTTAATATAGGCCTAGCGGCATTAGTATCAGCCATAGATGGGATGTGCAGCCGTTCCTTTCTCTCCAGTTCGTGTGTCCATTTTCCATTGCTGGAACTCCGAGCACTGTTCCTGTGAGCGCACTCCACTCTGCTATTCTTCAGTTTGTGTGTCAGATAGAAAATTAACCTTCTGATCCAGAACTTGGTCTGCATTATATCTCCCCTGAGATTCACCATTATTTCCTTCCAGAATTTCAGACACAGAATTCCCACTTGTCCGCTGCTCCAGAGTTTCAATATTCTCAGGATTGTAGTTCAGTGAGAAGATAGAAACCGAGTTGAGGGCCCTTCATGTCCGTATCCAATACCACTCCAGTCTGTGCTGCTGTTTCTATTATTTGGAAGACATCATGGATATGGTCCTCAGAAACCCAGGGGTCTGTCAATAACTTTGAGTAGATGTCACTTGGTCCAGTCCCACAGTCCAAAGAGGAGGACCATGTAGCCTTTCTCCAGGGCCTCCCTTTGCTGACAGCAGTGCATTGTGGGGCACCCCCTGCTATGTATGGCTGAGTACCTTGTCCTGGCCCAGATGACCAGCAGCTATCACACAATGTAACATTAGGAATAAGGGGAGAACTGTAAGACAGTATAACAAATCTGCCCCACTTTACAGACATACACATCCCAGGATTACCTGGCGGCTCAGAGAGGTGCTCCGCATTATCTTTCGACCAAGCTTCTTTGGCCTCCTGATCTCATCATCTTCATCATCTACATCCTGGGCAGGAGAAACGGCGTCTTATTATCAATGCTTCCTTCCATCTATCAGACCAGGTGCCATCTATCGGGAAATCCTGCCTGACCCAATGTGCCACATGATGGGTGTAAACTATTACCGCTGTGCAAGAGACCTAAGGCCTATTCCATGGAACCATTATCAACATGTTTAAAACAAACGACTGATACAGCAACGATCTGCTGCGGTGGGTCCGTGGAATAGGAGCGCCGGCAGCAGACGCTGCTATATCCTATGGGCTGGCCGGACGATCTAGCGATCATCCTGTCAGCCCCCCTGCAGCTCCCCCCGGCCCTCCCCGGACTCACCCGCTCACTGCTGCCGCGTGGAAAAGCGATGAGACGGCCGGCGCTGCAGGAGAAAGGTTGTACTGTGTCTCACCCCCTCCTTACCCCCCTTCACCACCTCTCTCTCCCCCTTCACCTCCTCTCTCACTCCTTCATCACTTCCCTTCCAATATCTCTCCTCCCACTTCCTCCATCTTTCCCCTTCACCTCCTCTCTCCCCCCCCCCCTTCACCTCCTCTCTCACCTCCTCTCTCTCTCCCCCCTTCACCTCCTCTCTCACCTCCTCTCTCTCTCCTCCCTTCACCTCCTCTCTCTCTCCCCCCTTCACCTCCTCTCTCCCCCCCCCTTCACCTCCTCTCTCACCTCCTCTCTCTCTCCTCCCTTCACCTCCTCTCTCTCCTCTCTTCACCTCCTCTCTCTCCTCTCTTCACCTCCTCTCTCTCTCCCCCTTCACCTCCTCTCTCCCCCCCCCTTCACCTCCTCTCTCACCTCCTCTCTCTCTCTCCTCCCTTCACCTCCTCTCTCTCCTCTCTTCACCTCCTCTCTCTCTCCTCCCTTCACCTCCTCTCTCTCCTCTCTTCACCTCCTCTCTCTCTCCTCCCTTTACCTCCTCTCTCTCCCCCTTCACCTCCTCTCTCTCCTCCCTTCACCTCCTCTCTCTCCTCCCTTCACCTCCTCTCTCTCCTCTCTTCACCTCCTCTCTCTCCTCTCTTCACCTCCTCTCTCTCTCTCTCTCTCTCTCTCTCTCCTCCCTTCACCTCCTCTCTCCCCCCCCCTTCACCTCCTCTCCCCCCCCCCTTCACCTCCTCTCTCTCTCCCCCTTCACCTCCTCTCTCCTCCCTTCACCTCCTCTCTCTCCTCCCTTCACCTCCTCTCTCTCCTCTCTCTCCTCCCTTCACCTCCTCTCTCTCCTCCCTTCACCTCCTCTCTCCCCCCCCTTCACCTCCTCTCTCTTCCCCCCCTTCACCTCCTCTCTCTTCCCCCCCCTTCACCTCCTCTCTCTCCCCCCCCCTTCACCTCCTCTCTCTCCCCCCTTTCACCTCCTCTCTCTCACCCCTTCACCTCTTCTCTCTCCCCCCTTCACCTCCTCTCTCTCTCTCCTCTCTTTACCTCCTCTCTCTGTCCTCTCTTCACCTCCTCTCTCTCTCCCCCCTTCACCTCCTCTCTCTCCCTTCACCTCTCTCTCTCTCCTCTCTTCACCTCCTCCCTCCTCTCTTCACCTCCTCTCTCTCCTCTCTTCACCTCCTCTCTCCTCTCTTCACCTCCTCTCTCTCTCTCCCCCCTTCACCTCTTCTCTCTCCCCCCTTCACCTCCTCTCTCTCCTCCCTTCACCTCCTCTCTCTCCTCTCTTCACCTCCTCTCTCCTCTCTTCACCTCCTCTCTCTCTCCCCCCTTCACCTCTTCTCTCTCCTCTCTTCACCTCCTCTCTCCTCTCTTCACCTCCTCTCTCTCCTCCATTCACCTCCTCTCTCTCCTCTCTTCACCTCCTCTCTCCTCCCTTCACCTTCTCTCTCTCCCCCCTTCACCTCTTTGCTCTCCCCCCTTCACCTCCTCTCTCTCCCCCCTTCACCTCCTCTCTCTCCTCCCTTCACCTTCTCTCTCTCCCCCCTTCACCTCTTTGCTCTCCCCCCTTCACCTCCTCTCTCTCCCCCCTTCACCTCCTCTCTCTCCCCCTTCACCTCCTCTCTCTCCTCCCTTCACCTCCTCTCTCTCCCCCTTCACCTCCTCTCTCTCCTCCCTTCACCTCCTCTCTCTCCCCCTTCACCTCCTCTCTCTCCTCTCTTCACCTCCTCTCTCTCTCCTCTCTTCACCTCCTCTCTCTCCTCCCTTCACCTTCTCTCTCTCCCCCCTTCACCTCTTTGCTCTCCCCCCTTCACCTCCTCTCTCTCCCCCCTTCACCTCCTCTCTCTCCCCCTTCACCTCCTCTCTCTCCTCCCTTCACCTCCTCTCTCTCCTCTCTTCACCTCCTCTCTCTCTCCTCCCTTCACCTCTTCTCTCCTCCCTTCACCTCCTCTCTCTCCCCCTTCACCTCCTCTCTCTCCTCTCTTCACCTCCTCTCTCTCCTCTCTTCACCTCCTCTCTCCCTCCCCCTCCCCCTCCTCTCTCTCCCCCTTTACCTCCTCTCTCTCCTCCCTTCACCTCCTCTCTCTCCCCCCTTCACCTCCTCTCTCTCCTCCCTTCACCTCCTCTCTTTCCCCCTTCACCTCCTCTCTCTCCTCTCTTCACCTAATCTCTCTCCTCTCTTCACCTCCTCTCTCTCCCCCTTCACCTCCTCTCTCTCCTCTCTTCACCTCCTCTCTCTCCTCTCTTCACCTCCTCTCTCTCCTCTCTTCACCTCCTCTCTCTCCTCTCTTCACCTCCTCTCTCCCTCCCCCTTTACCTCCTCTCTCCCCCCTTCACCTTCTCTCTCTCTCCTCTCTTCACCTCTTCTCTCTCCCCCCTTCACCTCCTCTCTCTCCTCCCTTCAACTCATCTCTCTCCTCTCTTCACCTCCTCTCTCTTCACCTCCTCTCTCTCCTTTCTTCACCTCCTCTCTCTCCTCCCTTCACCTCCTCTCTCTCCTCCCTTCACCTCCTCTCTCTCCTCTCTTCTCCTCCTCTCTCCCTCCCCCTTTACCTCCTCTCTCCCTCCCCCTTTACCTCCTCTCTCCCCCCTTCACCTCCTCTCTCCCCCCTTCACCTCCTCTCTCCCCCCTTCACCTCCTCTCTCTCTCCTCTCTCACCTCCTCCTCTCTCCTCCCTCTCTCCTCTCTTCACCTCCTCTCTCCCCCCCATCACCTCCTCTCTCCCCCCCATCACCTCCTCTCTCTCCTCCCTTCACCTCCTCTCTCCTCCCTTCACCTCCTCTCTCTCCTCTCTTCACCTCCTCTCTCTCCTCTCTTCACCTCCTCTCTCCTCTCTTCACCTCCTCTCTCCCCCCCATCACCTCCTCTCTCTCCTCCCTTCACCTCCTCTCTCTCCTCCCTTCACCTCCTCTCTCTCCTCTCTTCACCTCCTCTCTCTCCTCTCTTCACCTCCTCTCTCTCCTCTCTTCACCTCCTCTCTCCCTCCCCCTTTACCTCCTCTCTCCCCCCTTCACCTTCTCTCTCTCTCCTCTCTTCACCTCTTCTCTCTCCCCCCTTCACCTCCTCTCTCTCCTCCCTTCACCTCATCTCTCTCCTCTCTTCACCTCCTCTCTCTTCACCTCCTCTCTCTCCTCTCTTCACCTCCTCTCTCCCCCCATCACCTCCTCTCTCTCCTCCCTTCACCTCCTCTCTCTCCTCCCTTCACCTCCTCTCTCTCCTCTCTTCACCTCCTCTCTCCCTCCCCCTTTACCTCCTCTCTCCCCCCTTCACCTCCTCTCTCCCCCCTTCACCTCCTCTCTCCCCCCCTTCACCTCCTCTCTCCCCCCTCCACCTCCTCTCTCCCCCCTTCACCTCCTCTCTTTCTCCTCTCTTCACCTCCTCTCTCTCCTCCTCTCTCCTTTCTTCACCTCCTCTCTCCCCCAATCACCTCCTCTCTCCCCCCCCAATCACCTCCTCTCTCCCCCCCCATCACCTCCTCTCTCTCTCCTCCCTTCACCTCCTCTCTCCTCCCTTCACCTCGTCTCTCTCCTCTCTTCACCTCCTCTCTCTCCTCTCTTCACCTCCTCTCTCCCCCCCATCACCTCCTCTCTCTCCTCCCTTCACCTCCTCTCTCTCCTCCCTTCACCTCCTCTCTCTCCTCCCTTCACCTCCTCTCTCTCCTCTCTTCACCTCCTCTCTCCTCTCTTCACCTCCTCTCTCCCCCCCTTCACCTCCTCTCTCCCCCCCTTCACCTCCTCTCTCCCCCCCTTCACCTCCTCTCTCCCCCCCTTCACCTCCTCTCTCTCCCCCTTCACCTCCTCTCTCTCCCCCTTCACCTCCTCTCTCTCCTCTCTTCACCTCCTCTCTCTCCTCCTCTCTCTCCCCTCTCTTCACCTCCTCTCTCTCCCCCCTTCACCTACTCTCTCTCTCCCCCCTTCACCTCTTCTCTCTCCCCCATTCACCTCCTCTCTCTCCTCTCTTCACCTCCTCTCTCTCCCCCATTCACCTCCTCTCTCTCTCCTCTCTTCACCTCCTCTCTCTCCTCTCTTCACCTCCTCTCTCTCCTCTCTTCACCTTCTCTCTCTCCTCTCTTCGCCTCCTCTCTTCACCTCCTCTCTCTCCTCCCTTCACCTCCTCTCTCTCCTCCCTTCACCTCCTCTCTCTCCTCTCTCTCCTCCTCTCTCTCCCCTCTCTTCACCTCCTCTCTCCCCCCTTCACCTCTTCTCTCTCCCCCATTCACCTCCTCTCTCTCCTCTCTTCACCTCCTCTCTCTCCCCCATTCACCTCCTCTCTCTCCCCCATTCACCTCCTCTCTCTCCTCTCCACCTCCTCTCTCTCCTCTCTTCACCTTCTCTCTCTCCTCTCTTCGCCTCCTCTCTCTACTCCCTTCACCTCCTCTCTCTCCTCCCTTCACCTCCTCTCTCTCCCCCCTTCACCTCCTCTCTCTCCTCCCTTCACCTCTTCTCTCTCCTCTCTTCACCTCCTCTCTCTCTCTCCTCTCTTCACTTCCTCTCTCTCCTCCCTTCACCTCCTCTCTCTCCCCCCTTCACCTCCTCTCTCCTCCCTTCACCTCTTCTCTCTCCTCTCTTCACCTCCTCTCTCTCTCTCCTCTCTTCACCTCCTCTCTCTCCTCCCTTCACCTCCTCTCTCTCCCCCCTTCACCTCCTCTCTCCTCCCTTCACCTCTTCTCTCTCCTCTCTTCACCTCCTCTCTCTCCCCCATTCACCTCCTCTCTCTCTCCCCCATTCACCTCCTCTCTCTCTCTCCTCTCTTCACCTCCTCTCTCTCCTCTCTTCACCTCCTCTCTCTCCTCTCTTCACCTCCTCTCTCTCCCCCCTTCACCTCCTCTCTCTCCCCCCTTCACCTCCTCTCTCTCCCCCATTCACCTCCTCTCTCTCTCCCCCATTCACCTCCTCTCTCTCTCCTCTCTTCACCTCCTCTCTCTCTCCTCCATTCACCTCCTCTCTCTCTCCTCTCTTCACCTCCTCTCTCTCCCCCCTTCACCTCCTCTCTCTCTCCCCCCTTCACCTCCTCTCTCTCTCCTCTCTTCACCTCCTCTCTCTCCCCCCTTCACCTCCTCTCTCTCCCCCCTTCGCCTCCTCTCTTCACCTCCTCTCTCTCCCCCCTTCACCTCCTCTCTCTCCCCCTTCACCTCCTCTCTCTCCCCCCTTCACCTCCTCTCTCTCCTCTCTTCACCTCCTCTCTCTCTCCTCTCTCCACATTCTCTCTTAAAAAATTGAAATAAAATGATCATGTTAATAAAGTGAAGCAGGGAAGAACAGAAAATATGAAGTTGTGAACTACAACTCCCAGCATGCCATGACAGCTATAGACCTTCAGGAACTGCTGGGAGTTGTAGTTCTCCCTACAAATTTTAAAAATGTCTTTTGTAGAAAGAACTGTAACTCTCAGAAGTTCCTGAAAGTCTATAGCTGCCAGGGCATGCTGGGAGTTGTAGTTCACAATCTATGGGGTTGAGTGTTACATAGTTCTGGGGTATTTATTTCACATTAATAAAAAATGTAACACTCAACCCCATAGATTGTGAACTACAACTCCCAGCATGCCCTGGCAGCTATAGACCTTCAGGAACTGCTGGAGGTTGTAGTTCCCAGTATGTCCAACAAGATGATATGGTATATAGTGTCTGTGCTGCGGTACGGTAAGTGGCCTGTGTGCCTAGAAATGTTAGGTTTTGCCGATTTTCAGTCCCAGTCCAGCCCTGGTCCCCTCTATGCAGCCCCTGTGTAGTATAGGCCACTCCCTAGCTTCTTGGACCAACTCACAGGGTCTCATGATAGACCAATATTGAAACCGCAGCAGTGTGAACAGGTGATGACGTGCAGGGCCGGACTGGGCCACCGGGGAGCCGGGGGAGCCGGGGGATCCACCGGTGGGCCCCACCCCCTCCTCCCTCCCGGTGGGCCCCACCCCCTCCTCCCTCCCGGTGGGCCCCACCCCCTCCTCCCTCCCGGTGGGCCCCACCCCCTCCTCCCTCTTGCAGGGCCCTTCCCCTAAGCCAGAGAGGGGCCTCCCGTTTGGAAGCTGCCTGGTATCGGGAGCTCCCACACTGCTGGCTGAGCTAAGGCCGTATCAGGGCCCGTTCTTTCTGCAATCATTGGCCCTCCCCTCCCCCTGCTCACCTGGCTCCTTACATCTGCTCCCATCCTCAGCGCTGCCCTCTTCCTGCCTGTCACAAGATGCCGCAGCAGGCCCCTCTGCCCCCCTCCCCTCTGCAATCACGTGACTCTCCTGTAGCTGTGTGTGCAGTCGGTGCACAGGAGATGGGGAGAGGCTGCAGGCTGCCCGGCTGGGAGAAGAGAAGACTGAAGCCTCCTGCCCTGCTGAACATGTGTATGTGTGTGTGTATATACTTGTCTATCTGTCATCAGTGTCTGTACATGTGTCATGTGTTTATGCATGTCAGTGATATATGTGTGTGTGTGTGTGTGTGTGTGTTTTCTATCATGTATATAGTGTATATATTATGTGTAATCTGCAGGCTTTTGTATCTGTGTATCCATGTTGGTGAGTCTGTGTGTGTGTTAGTATGATTAGATGTATATATGTAAGGTGAGTTGTGTCTGCATGTTTGTGTATGTCTGCAGTATGTCTATTTGTGTATATATGTATACAGTGTGTATGTCTGCAGTATGTCTATTTGTGTATATATGTATACAGTATGTATGTCTGTTTGTGTATATATATATATATGTATGTATGTGATGAGAAGTTCACACTTTGGAGGTCCAGTTGTGCAGGAGATCCGTGAGGCTTGGGCTCTGATCAGATGAGGATTCTCACATCACAGATGATAGGAGTTGTAGTTGATATAACAGTAAGACTTTAATCAATGGATGACGGGTTTCATCAGATGAGATCATCAGATCTATTGAGGATTCCCTTAGAAACACATTATCCATTGATTTGTCTTACTCCTACCTCTACTACAACTCCTATCATCTGTGATGTGAGAATCCTGACTCAGCTGATCAGCGCCTAAGCCTCACGGATCTCCTGCACAACTGGGAACTCCATAGTGTGAACTTCTTCTCAACTATTGTACCGACACAGCAGACACAGACACAAGTGGGATAATGCCCCCCCTCACCAGACTGCACCCCCTCCGGAGCAGCAGTATCAGTGATAGGTAGGATTATGCCCCCCCTCACCAGACTGCACCCCCTCCGGAGCAGCAGTAGTATCAGTGATAGGTAGGATAATACCCCCCCTCACCAGACTGCACCCCCTCCGGAGCAGTAGTATCAGTGATAGGTAGGATAATACCCCCCCTCACCAGACTGCACCCCCTCCGGAGCAGCAGTATCAGTGATAGGTAGGATTATGCCCCCCTCACCAGACTGCACCCCCTCCGGAGCAGTAGTATCAGTGATAGGTAGGATAATACCCCCCTCACCAGACTGCACCCCCTCCGGAGCAGCAGTAGTATCAGTGATAGGTAGGATAATACCCCCCCTCACCAGACTGCACCCCCTCCGGAGCAGTAGTATCAGTGATAGGTAGGATTATGCCCCCTCACCAGACTGCACCCCCTCCGGATCAGTAGTATCAGTGATAGGTAGGATAATACCCCCCCTCACCAGACTGCACCCCCTCCGGAGCAGCAGTAGTATCAGTGATAGGTAGGATAATACCCCCCCTCACCAGACTGCACCCCCTCCGGAGCAGTAATATCAGTGATAGGTAGGATAATACCCCCTCACCAGACTGCACCCCCTCCGGAGCAGCAGCAGTATCAGTGATAGGTAGGATAATACCCCCCCTCACCAGACTGCACCCCCTCCGGAGCAGTAGTATCAGTGATAGGTAGGATTATGCCCCCTCACCAGACTGCACCCCCTCCGGATCAGTAGTATCAGTGATAGGTAGGATAATACCCCCCCTCACCAGACTGCACCCCCTCCGGAGCAGTAGTATCAGTGATAGGTAGGATTATGCCCCCTCACCAGACTGCACCCCCTCCGGAGCAGTAGTATCAGTGATAGGTAGGATAATACCCCCCCTCACCAGACTGTACCCCCTCCGGAGCAGTAGTATCAGTGATAGGTAGGATAATACCCCCCCTCACCAGACTGCACCCCCTCCGGAGCAGCAGTATCAGTGATAGGTAGGATTATGCCCCCTCACCAGACTGCACCCCCTCCGGAGCAGCAGCAGTAGTATCAGTGATAGGTAGGATTATGCCCCCTCACCAGACTGCACCCCCTCCGGAGCAGCAGTATCAGTGATAGGTAGGATTATGCCCCCCCCCCCCCTCCCCAGACTGCACCCCCTCCGGAGCAGTAGTATCAGTGATAGGTAGGATTATGCCCCCCCTCACCAGACTGCACCCCCTCCGGAGCAGTAGTATCAGTGATAGGTAGGATTATGCCCCCCCTCACCAGACTGCACCCCCTCCGGAGCAGCAGTAGTATCAGTGATAGGTAGGATAATACCCCCCTCACCAGACTGCACCCCCTCCGGAGCAGTAGTATCAGTGATAGGTAGGATTATGCCCCCCCTCACCAGACTGCACCCCCTCCGGAGCAGCAGTATCAGTGATAGGTAGGATAATACCCCCCCTCATCTGACTGCACCCCCTCCGGAGCAGCAGCAGTATCAGTGATAGGTAGGATTATGCCCCCTCACCAGACTGCACCCCCTCCGGAGCAGTAGTATCAGTAATAGGTAGGATTATGCCCCCCCTCACCAGACTGCACCCCCTCCGGAGCAGCAGTAGTATCAGTGATAGGTAGGATTATGCCCCCCTCACCAGACTGCACCCCCTCCGGAGCAGCAGTATCAGTGATAGGTAGGATTATGCCCCCCTCACCAGACTGCACCCCCTCCGGAGCAGCAGTATCAGTGATAGGTAGGATAATACCCCCCCTCACCAGACTGCACCCCCTCCCGAGCAGTATTATCAGTGATAGGTAGGATAATACCCCCCCTCACCAGACTGCACCCCCTCCGGAGCAGCAGCAGTAGTATCAGTGATAGGTAGGATTATGCCCCCCTCACCAGACTGCACCCCCTCCGGAGCAGCAGTAGTATCAGTGATAGGTAGGATAATACCCCCCCTCACCAGACTGCACCCCCTCCGGAGCAGCAGTAGTATCAGTGATAGGTAGGATTATGCCCCCCTCACCAGACTGCACCCCCTCCGGAGCAGTAGTATCAGTGATAGGTAGGATAATACCCCCCCTCACCAGACTACACCCCCTCCGGAGCAGCAGTATCAGTGATAGGTAGGATAATATCCCCCCTCACCAGACTGCACCCCCTCCGGAGCAGCAGTATCAGTGATAGGTAGGATAATACCCCCCCTCACCAGACTGCACCCCCTCCGGAGCAGTAGTATCAGTGATAGGTAGGATAATACCCCCTCACCAGACTGCACCCCCTCCGGAGCAGCAGTATCAGTGATAGGTAGGATAATACCCCCTCACCAGACTGCACCCCCTCCGGAGCAGTAGTATCAGTGATAGGTAGGATTATGCCCCCTCACCAGACTGCACCCCCTCCGGAGCAGTAGTATCAGTGATAGGTAGGATAATACCCCCCCTCACCAGACTGCACCCCCTCCGGAGCAGTAGTATCAGTGATAGGTAGGATAATACCCCCTCACCAGACTGCACCCCCTCCGGAGCAGCAGTATCAGTGATAGGTAGGATAATACCCCCCCTCACCAGACTGCACCCCCTCCGGAGCAGCAGTATCAGTGATAGGTAGGATTATGCCCCCCCTCACCAGACTGCACCCCCTCCGGAGCAGTAGTATCAGTGATAGGTAGGATAATGCCCCCCTCACCAGACTGCACCCCCTCCGGAGCAGCAGTATCAGTGATAGGTAGGATAATACCCCCCGCACCAGACTGCACCCCCTCCGGAGCAGCAGTATCAGTGATAGGTAGGATAATACCCCCTCACCAGACTGCACCCCCTCCGGAGCAGTAGTATCAGTGATAGGTAGGATAATACCCCCTCACCAGACTACACCCCCTCCGGAGCAGCAGTATCAGTGATAGGTAGGATTATGCCCCCCTCACCAGACTGCACCCCCTCCGGAGCAGCAGTATCAGTGATAGGTAGGATAATACCCCCCCTCACCAGACTGCACCCCCTCCGGAGCAGCAGCAGTATCAGTGATAGGTAGGATTATGCCCCCTCACCAGACTGCACCCCCTCCGGAGCAGCAGTAGTATCAGTGATAGGTAGGATTATGCCCCCCTCACCAGACTGCACCCCCTCCGGAGCAGTAGTATCAGTGATAGGTAGGATAATACCCCCCCTCACCAGACTGCACCCCCTCCGGAGCAGTAATATCAGTGATAGGTAGGATAATACCCCCCCTCACCAGACTGCACCCCCTCCGGAGCAGTAGTATCAGTGATAGGTAGGATTATGCCCCCCTCACCAGACTGCACCCCCTCCGGAGCAGTAGTATCAGTGATAGGTAGGATAATACCCCCCCTCACCAGACTGCACCCCCTCCGGAGCAGTAATATCAGTGATAGGTAGGATAATACCCCCCCTCACCAGACTGCACCCCCTCCGGAGCAGTAGTATCAGTGATAGGTAGGATTATGCCCCCCCTCACCAGACTGCACCCCCTCCGGAGCAGTAGTATCAGTGATAGGTAGGATAATACCCCCTCACCAGACTGCACCCCCTCCGGAGCAGCAGTATCAGTGATAGGTAGGATAATACCCCCTCACCAGACTGCACCCCCTCCGGAGCAGTAGTATCAGTGATAGGTAGGATTATGCCCCCCCCCCCCTCATCTGACTGCACCCCCTCCGGAGCAGCAGTATCAGTGATAGGTAGGATTATGCCCCCCCTCACCAGACTGCACCCCCTCCGGAGCAGCAGTAGTATCAGTGATAGGTAGGATAATGCACCCCCTCCGGAGCAGCAGTAGTATCAGTGATAGGTAGGTTAATACCCCCCCTCACCAGACTGCACCCCCTCCGGAGCAGCAGTATCAGTGATAGGTAGGATAATGCCCCCTCACCAGACTGCACCCCCTCCGGAGCAGCAGTATCAGTGATAGGTAGGTTAATACCCCCCCTCATCAGACTGCACCCCCTCCGGAGCAGCAGTATCAGTGATAGGTAGGTTAATACCCCCCCTCATCAGACTGCACCCCCTCCGGAGCAGCAGTATCAGTGATAGGTAGGATAATAGACAGGATGACAGGAGCGCTCCTCCCCCTGCCGGCTGGTTCAGCATCATCTCAGCTGCTCTGTACACAGACACCGCAGCCAGAGCAGAGAGAAGCACCCCTCCCCCGGCCCACCAGAGCAGAGAGAGGCACCCCTCCCCCGGCCCACCCGTCCTGACAGAGCAGAGAGAAGCGCCCCTCCCCCTGACAGAGCAGAGAGAAGCGCCCCTCCCCCGGCCCACCTGTCCCGACAGAGCAGAGAGAAGAGCCCCTCCCCCAGCCCACCCGGCCCTACAGAGCAGAGAGAAGTGCCCCTCCCCCGGCCCACCCATCCTGACAGAGCAGAGAGAAGCGCCCCTCCCCAGGCCCACCCGGCCCTACAGAGCAGAGAGAGGCACCCCTCCCCCGGCCCACACGGCCCTACAGAGCAGAGAGAAGCGCCCCTCCCCCGGCCCACCCGGCCCTACAGAGCAGAGAGAAGTGCCCCTCCGCCGGCCCACCTGGCCCTACAGAGCAGAGAGAGGCACCCCTCCCCCGGCCCACCTGGCCCTACAGAGCAGAGAGAAGAGCCCCTCCCCCAGCCCACCCGGCCCTACAGAGCAGAGAGAAGCGCCCCTCCCCCGGCCCACCCGTCCTGACAGAGCAGAGAGAAGCGCCCCTCCCCCGGCCCACCCGTCCCTACAGAGCAGAGAGAAGAGCCCCTCCCCGGCCCTACAGAGCAGAGAGAAGCGCCCCTCCCCCGGCCCACCCGTCCTGACAGAGCAGAGAGAAGCGCCCCTCCCCCGTCCCACCCGTCCCTACAGAGCAGAGAGAAGAGCCCCTCCCCCGGCCCTACAGAGCAGAGAGAAGCGCCCCTCCCCCGGCCCACCCGTCCTGACAGAGCAGAGAGAAGCGCCCCTCCCCCGGCCCACCCGTCCCTACAGAGCAGAGAGAAGCGCCCCTCCCCCGGCCCACCCGTCCTGACAGAGCAGAGAGAAGCTCCCCTCCCCTGGCCCTACAGAGCAGAGAGAAGCGCCCCTCCCCCGGCCCACCCGTCCTGACAGAGCAGAGAGAAGCGCCCCTGCCCCAGCCCTACAGAGCAGAGAGAAGCGCCCCTCCCCCGGCCCACCCGTCCTGACAGAGCAGAGAGAAGCTCCCCTCCCCTGGCCCTACAGAGCAGAGAGAAGCGCCCCTCCCCCGGCCCACCCGTCCTGACAGAGCAGAGAGAAGCGCCCCTGCCCCAGCCCTACAGAGCAGAGAGAAGCGCCCCTCCCCCAGCCCACCCGTCCTGACAGAGCAGAGAGAAGCGCCCCTCCCCCGGTGTCAGTAGTCTCTCTGCTTCCTTTATGTAGTTCACCATTTCCTGTAGATGGGTGAGGGCCGTGACCGGACAGACGTGATCTGAGATGGGGGCCGCACTCCTGTCACACCCCGGGATGGGGGGCTCCAGTCTCTGGCTGTCTCCTTATCTTTATTTGTTGGAGCAGTCAGGTTTAACTCTTACACTGCTGTTCTGCAGCTAATGTAATAGGGATATCTGAAGGAAAGTAGAGAAAGGGTTAAACCTGAATTGCTGCAATTTAAAGAGTCACTGTCAGATTTTTTTTTTTTTGCAGAAATCAATAGTCCAGGCGATTTTAAGAAACTTTGTAATTGGGTTTATTAGCCAAATCTGCCATTATCTGCATGTAAAAAGCCTTTTCCCAGGCCCCCCCCCCCCTCCTTCCTCTTTTTCATCCACTCTGAAAAATCTGAAAATTGTGACTTGTTGCAGGAGACGTCCCCTGTCTGCTCTATGGAGAGGGGAGGGGGGAGGAGGAAGGAGGGAGTTAGCCGGCAGCAGAGAGCAGAGAACAGAGGATTACAGGCACGGAGCTGGGTGACAGCTGTAATCTGAGCTCAGACAGGTCACTGGTGATGGTCAGAAGAGATAACGGGTGAGGTATTTGTAGATTAACTCTTTGTTGTCCTGTTTTGGTCTTTTCTTTAGCTCTCTCCATAGGAGAACAATGAAGACAGGGGGGAGAGCTTCAAACTGCTTTTTCATGATAAAAATGCATTTTTCGGATAATAAACCCAATTACAAAGTTTCTTAAAATCGCCTGGACTATTGATTTCTGCAAAAAAAAAATAAAAAACATTTGCGACAGTGACACTTTAAGTCACATAAGGAGATAGGAGCAGGGAGAGTAGGGACGGGGTCTGTCCTGGGGGTCCCTAACACTACTGCAGTAGCTCATACAGTAGCTGCCCACCAGCCGGCCACCACATATCAGATCCCCATTTGCGATGCCCTGGCCCCTGGGGGCCACTTCCGCAGTGCTGGTGTTATGAGCGGGCAATGACCGGGGCAGCTGCAGGGGTTATACTTGTCATGGTATAGGCCTGAGGGCGGCACAGCTGTAGGGCTGGTCTGTGGAATCTGCGGGTGATGATGGGCATGCGATTCTTCGCTGCACTTAGTCAGGGCACCAGTTAGTGGACACCAATGCCAGGGTTCAGTAACAGCGGTTTTATTATAGATGAGGTAACTAGTAGCAACAGTTCTGTCCGGATACAACCGGGTATATAGCAGGCTCTGACAAATAAAGCAGGAGTGGTGCTGCATAGGCTGTGAGAATACGTGCCGGATGATGGGAGTAGGAGTATGAGAGGAATAGCGTTGCTGGGTGGATTAGCTTGAGAATAATACTTGCTGTGAATCCTTGTAGCGATGAGGAGAGATAACGGAATGACACCCAGATGAGAGAGAAGACTCCGGACACTTGAGCAGGCAGATACAGCCGAAGACTTGAATACAGCAGAGCACCTGATCCACACTTCTAGTGGTGAAGTGGGAGCTGCAGAGAAGAAGCCCAACTCCTCTGAGGTAGGAGAGGGACGACACACATCCTCCTTGCTTGGAAGCAGGGGGAAGACTCACTTGTTAGGAGGAAGTGGGAGGTCACATGGTTGCTCCTGGCCAGAGCTAGTCGGCCATTGGAGGAACCATGGTTACAGGTCACGTGATCAACAGCCTTGCATACCACTGTACAATGCAATAATACACAGGAATACATGACAATACACATGAAAATGCCCATTACCAGAGAATACTAGGGGAAAACCAGCAGCAGTTGCAGTGCAAACACTTACCAGAACAGGCATGGACACAGCAAGAGAAATGGCCATAATAGGAGTAGTAGTCTGCATGTTCTGGGGCACAGTAGTAGTCTGCATGTTCTGGGGCACAGTAGTAGTCTGCATGTTCTGGGGCACTGTAGTAGTCTGCATGTTCTGGGACACAGTAGTAGTCTGCATGTTCTGGGACACAGTAGTAGTCTGCATGTTCTGGGACACTGTAGTAGTCTGCGTGTTCTGGGGCACAGTAGTAGTCTGCATGTTCTGGGGCACAGTAGTAGTCTGCATGTTCTGGGACACTGTAGTAGTCTGCATGTTCTGGGGCACAGTAGTAGTCTGCGTGTTCTGGGGCACAGTAGTAGTCTGCATGTTCTGGGACACTGTAGTAGTCTGCGTGTTCTGGGGCACAGTAGTAGTCTGCATGTTCTGGGGCACAGTAGTAGTCTGCATGTTCTGGGACACTGTAGTAGTCTGCATGTTCTGGGACACTGTAGTAGTCTGCGTGTTCTGGGACACTGTAGTAGTCTGCATGTTCTGGGACACTGTAGTAGTCTGCATGTTCTGGGGCACAGTAGTAGTCTGCATGTTCTGGGACACAGTAGTAGTCTGCATGTTCTGGGGCACAGTAGTAGTCTGCATGTTGTGGGGCACAGTAGTAGTCTGCGTGTTCTGGGGCACTGTAGTAGTCTGCATGTTCTGGGACACAGTAGTAGTCTGCATGTTCTGGGACACTGTAGTAGTCTGCATGTTCTGGGGCACAGTAGTAGTCTGCATGTTCTAAGGCACAGTAGTAGTCTGCATGTTCTGGGGCACAGTAGTAGTCTGCGTGTTCTGGGGCACAGTAGTAGTCTGCATGTTCTGGGGCACAGTAGTAGTCTGCATGTTCTGGGGCACAGTAGTAGTCTGCATGTTCTGGGGCACAGTAGTGGTCTGCATGTTCTGGGACACTGTAGTAGTCTGCATGTTCTGGGGCACAGTAGTAGTCTGCATGTTCTGGGGCACAGTAGTAGTCTGCATGTTCTGGGACACTGTAGTAGTCTGCGTGTTCTGGGACACTGTAGTAGTCTGCATGTTCTGGGACACTGTAGTAGTCTGCATGTTCTGGGACACAGTAGTAGTCTGCATGTTCTGGGACACTGTAGTAGTCTGCGTGTTCTGGGGCACAGTAGTAGTCTGCATGTTCTGGGACACAGTAGTAGTCTGCGTGTTCTGGGACACTGTAGTAGTCTGCGTGTTCTGGGGCACAGTAGTAGTCTGCATGTTCTGGGGCACAGTAGTAGTCTGCATGTTCTGGGGCACAGTAGTAGTCTGCATGTTCTGGGACACTGTAGTAGTCTGCATGTTCTGGGACACTGTAGTAGTCTGCATGTTCTGGGGCACTGTAGTAGTAGTCTGCATGTTCTGGGACACTGTAGTAGTCTGCGTGTTCTGGGGCACAGTAGTAGTCTGCGTGTTCTGGGACACTGTAGTAGTCTGCGTGTTCTGGGGCACAGTAGTAGTCTGCGTGTTCTGGGGCACAGTAGTAGTCTGCATGTTCTGGGACACAGTAGTAGTCTGCGTGTTCTGGGGCACAGTAGTAGTCTGCGTGTTCTGGGACACAGTAGTAGTCTGCATGTTCTGGGACACTGTAGTAGTCTGCATGTTCTGGGACACTGTAGTAGTCTGCGTGTTCTGGGGCACTGTAGTAGTCTGCGTGTTCTGGGACACAGTAGTAGTCTGCATGTTCTGGGACACTGTAGTAGTCTGCATGTTCTGGGACACAGTAGTAGTCTGCATGTTCTGGGACACTGTAGTAGTCTGCGTGTTCTGGGACACAGTAGTAGTCTGCGTGTTCTGGGGCACAGTAGTAGTCTGCGTGTTCTGGGACACTGTAGTAGTCTGCATGTTCTGGGACACTGTAGTAGTCTGCGTGTTCTGGGGCACAGTAGTAGTCTGCATGTTCTGGGACACTGTAGTAGTAGTCTGCATGTTCTGGGACACTGCACATTCACCTCAGCATAGTCACTAGAGATTGTTCCATGGTGTGATATGTGTGAGCATAGTCCCCAGCAAACAGGAGCGGACTGGTCGCCGCTGTACTATGTCACTGTATATGTCAGCCTCCTTCTATGAGGCACGGCAGAAACACAGCTTATATTCCATCTATATTCAGGTCTCATAACACATCTCACATTAATGTACCATCAAGCCTGGGGGGCTGAAGCACTGGAGGCGGCCGACCCAGTGGGAGGAAGCCGCTGCCTCTCTATGACACGGCTCCATTAGAATCAATAGAGCTGCATCATAGAGGGGTTCCTCCCACTGGGTCGGCCGCCCCCAGTGCTTCAGCCAAGGCCTGATGGTAACTTCCCTTTAAACGACAGTGTTTCCCCCCCTTTAGGGCAGCTTCACACGTACCGGATCAGCAGCGGATTTAACAGAGTTTGCAGCAAAATCGGCTGCAGATCCTGTAGTGTGAAGCTGAATGGGTCCCGTACACGCAGCTGCCCTTCTGGGACCCGGCCCCTTTAACCCCCCCGGATCCCCATACATTACCTGTGTGTGAGGCTCCCGGCTCCCCTCGCTCCCCATCAGCCAATCAGTGCACGGCAGTCCTGTGTGTATGAGACCCATTCCGCTTCACAGGATCCACAGCAGATTACGCGGCAAACTCGCAGCTTGAAATCCACTGTGGATCCGCTACATGTGAAGCTCCCCTTAAAAACCTGTGACCAGAATGTTTCATTATGATGTTTCCACATTTGTGTCTGAACATGGATGAAGCCGCTGCCATTCCTTCGCTGATAGCCATGCAGTATTGCTGGGATTATTGGCAATATGGCGCGGCTCCTGGTGAAGAAGTGGTGGGGTTTCCACTGTGTTTGAAATGCATTGTGAGGCTATGTTCCACCACAGTAACCAGGAGTGGATGGAAATCACAGAAAGGCAGAAAGGCTATGCTCACACACTGTGGAAATGTAGTGGCTGGCCGCCATTCAATGGCAGATAAAGTCTCATGTCATGAGCATTCCTCTTACAGAGATGCCATCAGATAGGATGTCCATTGTCATGGCACACCGCTTACAAAATGGTTTCCTATTGGATAACTCACGGGTCACCATTTCCAAAATGAATGCGGACTATAGTAATAGCATCAAGCATAGAAGTGTTTTCTATTGGAGAAACCCATGAAAGGCGAACGAATAGGAGCTCAGGTGACATGGGAAACGTTTAATACCCAGCGCATTACCAGGCTATGGCAGACAAGGGCCGTATACCCTGCAGTATACATTGCCTAGATTGAGCCTTTACAATATAAGCATAGCGAGGGTTTTTTAAATTTGTCCTTGCGCACACGGCCCATTTTGTGATCCAGCCGGGTCACAGAACGGCCGTTGTTACTGAAGATCATCCTGGCCAGTACTGCAGATCTTCATTTCTGATGAATTGGGATGAATTCACCGCTGCACACAATGGAGCCACGTGACCAATTGTGTGAAGTGACACGTCTGTGCGGCCGCTATTTAATCAATGACGTATTCTGTTCATTCAAATATTATGTATGTTTAGCATAAATCATGGCCATAGCCTGTGTTCACACACAGGGCCGACGTTAGGGGGGGGCAAAGAGGGCAGTTGCCCAGGGCCCCCATCCCCCAGGGGCCCCCTGCCCCAGTTACAGTGAGTGTTAGGTGCAGGAGCGCACAGACAGCGTCCTGCAGCCTCTGTCAGTGATCTCTGGCTGCAGCCTCTGTCAGTGATCTCTGGCTGCAGCCTCTGTCAGTGATCTCTGGCTGCAGCCTCTGTCAGTGATCTCTGGCTGCAGCCTCTGTCAGTGATCTCTGGCTGCTATCAGGGGTCACACAGAGGCTACAGGACGCTGGGCTCCGGAGTGTGTAGCTTCCCCCTCCCCCTCCCTTCTGTACCATGTGATTTCCTCTCTCTTCCTGGTGTGGAGCTGTCGGGACGATGGAGGAGAGGGCTCCTATATAATATATATATATATATATAGTGTGTGTGTATAAGAAGCACTGCTGACTCCAAGTGTTGAGGTGAATAGACTGTATATAGGAGCTGCAGCCATTCTCTGGTGACCACTGAGGCCGGTGATTGGCTGCAGCTCCTATATATAGTGTATGATGATGTCACTAAGACCACACGGTGTATTTTATTGAGAAAAAAACAAGGTGGCGGTCACTGTATGGTGGTAATATTGGTCTGTATATAGTGTATACAGAGTCATTATGCAGTGGTCACTCTATGGCAGTAATATTGGATTGTATATAGTGTATATATAGTCATTATGTGGTGATCACTCTATGGCGGTAATATTGGTCTGTATATAGTGTATACAGAGTCATTATGCAGTGGTCACTCTATGGCAGTAATATTGGTCTGTATATAGTGTATACAGAGTCATTATGCAGTGGTCAGTCTATGGCGGTAATATTGGTCTGTATATAGTGTGTATAGAGAGTTATTACCACCATAGAGTGACCGCCACATAATGACTCTATATACACTATATACAGACCAATATTACCGCCATAGAGTGACCACCACATGATATTGGTCTGTATATAGTGTATATATAGTGTCATTATGCAGTGGTCAGTCTATGGCGGTAATATTGGTCTGTATATAGTGTATATAGTGTCATTATGCAGTGGTCAGTCTATGGCGGTAATATTGGTCTGTATATAGTGTGTATAGTGTCATTATGCAGTGGTCATTCTATGGTGGTAATATTGGTCTGTATATAGTGTATATATAGTGTCATTATGCAGTGGTCACTCTATGGCAGTAATATTGGTCTGTATATAGTGTGTATATAGAGTCATTATGCAGTGGTCAGTCTATGGTGGTAATATTGGTCTGTATATAGTGTGTATAGTGTCATTATGCAGTGGTCACTCTATGGTGGTAATATTGGTCTGTATATAGTGTGTATAGTGTCATTATGCAGTGGTCAGTCTATGGTGGTAATATTGGTCTGTATATAGTGTGTATAGTGTCATTATGCAGTGGTCAGTCTATGGTGGTAAAATTGGTCTGTATATAGTGTATATAGAGTTATTTCCGCCATAGAGTGACCGCCACATAATGACTCATTATATTCACCATATACAGACCAATATTACCGCCATACAGTGACCGCCACATGATATTGGTCTGTATATAGTGTGTATATAGAGTCATTATGTGGTGATCACACTATGGTGGTAATATTGGTCTGTATATGGTGTATATATGGAGTCATTATGTGGTGGTCATGGTGTGTGCTGGTCTGTATATAGTGTCATTATGTGGCGGTCAGTCTATAGCGGTAATATTGGTCTGTATATAGTGTATATATAGAGTCATTATGCAGTGGTCAGTCTATGACAGTAATATTAGTCTGTATATAGGATCATTATGTGGTGGTCACTCTATGGCAGTAATATTGGTCTGTATATAGTGTATACAGAGTCAATATGCGGTGGTCAGTCTATGGCGGTAATATTGGTCTGTATATAGAGTTATTAAGCGGTGGTCACTCTATGGCGGTAATATTGGTCTGTATATAGTGTATATAGAGTTATTATGTGGTGGTCAGTCTATGGCAGTAATATTGGTCTGTATATAGTGTATATAGAGTTATTATGTGATGGTCAGTCTATAGTAGTAATATTGGCGTGTATATAGTGTATACAGAGTCATTATGTGGTGGTCACTCTATGGCAGTAATATTGGTCTGTATATAGTGTATACAGAGTCATTATGTGGTGGTCACTCTATGGCAGTAATATTGGTCTGTATATAGTGTATATAGAGTTATTATATGGTGGTCAGTCTATGGCGGTAATATTGGTCTGTATATAGTGTATATAGAGTCATTATGCGGTGGTCAGTCTATAGTAGTAATATTGGTCTGTATATAGTGTATATAGAATCATTATGTTGCGGTCATGGTGTGGTGCTAATATTGGCGTGTATATAGTGTCATTATGAGGCGGTCACTTTATGGTGGTAATATTGGCCTATACATAGTAAGTTTTCATCAATAACGGTATGGAGGTAATATTTGGTCCTGATAGAGTGATATTTTTTATTTTATTTTTTAAAACAATGCATATAGATAGTTTTTGTGTTTACACCACTAGCGGCAGTCCCGGCATGTGGCGGCAGTCCCCGCATGTAGCGGCAGTCCTGGCATGTGGCGGCAGTCCCGGCATGTAACCTTCTGAATTGACTCAATGTGACTAAGGGCCCTAATATACAGAGCAAAAATTGTCCTAACCTGGCCGATATCGCTCTGTGTATATAGAGACAACAGTAATCAGCTGATCATTGTCTTTTGGCAAGTGTAAAAATCATTGTCTGCTGATCCCACAGACAAGGCCTGAGGACACCGGGGAATGTGGTCAGGTAGTATATATCTTCATATATATGTCCATATGTCCATTGATATCATGTCAGAGGACTGTACAAAGAGCCCCATTCACCTTACACTGATGGCCGAACCCACCACGAGCAGCAGGTACCACCAAAAAGTGTATGGTAACCTTAAATTGCTGCTACAATATTTCAGCATTTGGGGCCCCACCTTCAACTTTGCCCAGGGCCACATCTAGTCTAAAACCGGCCCTGTTCACACAGCACCTTTTTTGGCAAAATAATGGCCGTTTGATAATGACAGCTGTCAGTAATGGTCATGAACATTATTGACGGCCATCATTGTAAAACAATTGTTGTTTTGGTTTTTTTTAAAGACATTGAACATAGCCTTAAAATCGTCCTTTTCATAACAGTGTCACACTGACCCTGTATGTCAATCAATCCGCAACATCAAATCCAAAGCAGTTAATCTGACTCTGGCCGTATCTAAAAATCCTGGCCGACAGGGAGTGGGGGGGAACACAATAAATAATCTATACTTATCCATCCCCTGCAACACACCGTCACATTTTCTGGTATCCTGTTTCTTCATTCTTACATCCCAGCGGGAAATACGCACTCACCATAGCATGGGACATTGCAGGAGCAGGAGCTGCAGGAGGCCGGTCCGTGAGCAGTGATGCTGCGCTGCGGGTGCACGGGGACAGGTAAGTATAGATTCTTTATTATGTCCCCCACCCCCCGACAGCTTAGGATCATTAGGTTTGTCTGGAGTTCCCCTTTAAGTACATGTTAATACACCACAATGATTGGTCGCTACTTGTGGGCCACTGCTTTGTGCTTGCCCCCCAGGCTAAAATTTGCCAGCCAGCCCCTGGTCAGCGGCGATGCCGCCATCATCAGCCTCACCATCCCGCTGCTGTGTCTGCTTCAAACCTCCCTGTTCAGCCTGAAGTCTGACACTTTGTCTCAGGAGACGGGTGAAGAACATCAGAGGGGGGGTAAAGGAAGGGGAAGGTACCAGGAAGGGTAAGATACACATTATGGAAATATAACATGGCGAATCAGTCAATAACCAATCCAAACATTAACAACAACTACAAACTGTGTCTCCAGACACGTGGACTAGTAAGATTAGAGGTTAGCGTAACATAGCATCATACATTATCATCGAGAAGCATCGCATACTACTAATGCTACTCGCGCTGGGCTGGGGCAATGGGTGGAGCAGGATCTAGGGAGCAAGAGTGGGCTATTCCGCCCATAGGCGGTGGGGCGTATAGTACCAGTGGTACAGCAGTTTGCGCAATGCTTCCATATGACTGACACATTTAGAAGTCAATTTTGGCAGCGTATATACAAATCGCCACTGTTCAGCAGAATATGATGCACCCAGATCCGGCTCCCATCTCTTGCAAAAGGACAGAGGCCCATTTTCATTTACAGCCATGAGATTAGCATATATGACTGAAATCCCCTTGGTATGTTTGTTCTTATTGTAAAAATAGGACTCAAACATAGTGGTGGTGCTGGGGGGGGATTTAATCGTGCGCAATAAGTGCCGTATTTGCAAATATTTAAAGAATTCTTTATGAGAAAGATTGTGAGTGGAGGCAATTTGCTCGAATGGATGCAGGCCTGAGCGGTCACCAATATCCTTCAGTGTGGTGATGCCTGCCCGCGTCCACAGGGAGAGGTCAGTGTGTGGGAGCAGTAATTGGACAGCTCTGAGGGGTATGTCTTGGGAGCGGAGAGGACATATGGTTCTCATTAAAGAGGGATTGGACCAAACTTTAAGGTCAGCCGTAGCCGTGGGCGGGAGGGAGAGGATGGTTCTAGGGGATATCCCAACTGTCCACATATAATTCCGTGTAGTAAAGGAGCCCAGGTAGTGTGCCTCAATTTGTGCCCATTGAGCGGATTGTGAGTCGTGCCACCACCATTTTTTTAATTGGTCCATAATAGTTGCTCTATAGTACCTAAGTAAACAAGGACAAGCGAGGCCACCTTGGTTCACCGGTAGATACAAAATGTTTGCCTGTACTCGGGGTCGTTGGTTTAGCCAAATGAATTTCATAATGGTGGATTGTAATTTACGTATTAACGGCAGTGGGACGAAGACTGGTAGGTTACGGAACAGGTAAAGGATCTTGGGGAGCAGGATCATTTTTGTGAATGTGATACGCCCTATCCATGAAATGGGTGGGAAGGAGAAGGATAGTATATCTTTATTAAGCTGCGCTAGTAAGGCCGTGTAATTAGTTGACAAGATTATTAGGGGAAGTCGTGTAGTCCATTGGAATGAGAATTTGTGTGTGAGTAGGTTTTTTTTTTATCTCTGGGGTGACATGCACATCTAAAATAACTCACTGTGCTGAACTCTGAAATCATAGCCATAACCGCTGGCAGCGACACCTCAGGAGAGGAGACAGAGATAATAACGTCGTCAGCAAATAAGCCAATGCCTGTTCCTCTCTTCCTACAAATAATCCTTGTAGGTCTTTAGGATACCGGATGTGCTGAGCAAACGGCTCCTTCACAAGGGCAAAAATTGGGGGGATAATTGGCACCCTTGGCAGGTGCCATTGGTGATGTTGAACGCATTAGAAATAGTACCCATATTATATACTCGCGCTGATGGACAAGAGTAGAGGGCCATTATAGCAGTTTTCAATTTGTTAGGGAAGGTTAATCAGTCCAAAACTGCTTCCAGGTATCCCCAGTGAACGCGGTCGAACACCTTCTCTGCGTCAAGAGAGACCAGCAGAGAAGGTGTTCGACCCGCATGGGCTGCATGCATTATATTCAGGAAGTGGCGGGTGCCGTCAAGAGTTTTACGGCCAGCCTCAAACCCTACTTGATCGTTCCTCACGATATCAGGTAAAATGCCCACAAGTCTCGCCGCCAGCAGTTTTGCATACAACTTTAGGTCTGAGTCTTCAGGAAATAGGCCTGAAATCAGAAGGTACATACAGGGATTTCCCTGGTTTTGGGAGGGTTACTACAATCGCTTCCAACATTTCAGGAGGTGGGGAGAGGCCATTTGCAAAGTCATTAAATAATCTAGTAAGGTAGGGAACAAATAATGGGCCATGTAATCTGTAAAATTCATTGGACAAGCCGTCAGGCCCTGGGGATTTGTTAGGCTTAAGGCCTTTGAGTAGGTCCTTTATCTCCTGCTCCGAGAAGAGCGATTGTAAGGTGGCTGCTTGAGTCTTTGTGATGGAAGGGAGATGGGCTCTATCAAGGAAGGAGGAGATTAGCTCAACGGTGGGTTGCGGGGTTAGTGGATCTTCTTTAAGATTGTACAGTGATGAGTAATACTTTGCAGAGGAATTGACAATACCCTGGGGGTCACAAATCTAATGCCCAGAGGGGTCTTTGACATAAGGGATCCTTGACTTGGCTTCCCTACACTTAAGTTGTTTAGCTCTGTTACCCTGCCAATAAAAATTCATTTTTAGTTTCCTAAGGGCCATGTTGGTATACATTAAGTAGGTGCAGCTGGTTATGAATTTTAGAAATTTCATTTGCCCTATCCATGCTATACTTAATTTTATTCTGGCGGTGTAAGGAAGCTAGTTCGGTTTGCAAGAATAATAATGTTTCAGGGTACAAACACACACAGCAGATACGCAGCAGATTTGATACTGTGTTCAGTTCTTTAGATCTAATCTGCTGCGTATCTGCAGCGTATAAGCCGTGTGTGTTTGTACCCTCAGAGCGTTTTTTCTTATCGTATGCAGTTTGGCTTACAAAGTATCCTCTAATTGTTGCCTTAAAGGCACACCACAAGGTACTGGCCTAGATATGGCCTGTGAGTCATTCAACTCAAAGTAATCCTTAATACGTGTAGTGGTGGCAGGTTTATATAGACAGTGTTGAAGCCCATAATTGTTAAGTCTCCACAGGGGAGCTGGGTGTGCTGGGTATTGTTCTCTAAGGGTCATTGACACAGGGGCGTGGTCCGACCACGTAATCGTATGGATATTCGTGGCAGTGACTAGAGGTAGTGTATTTTTGTCTACAAGGAAATAATCTATACGGGTATACATTTTGTGCGGGCAGGAGAAGAAGGAAAAATCTTTGCCTGTCGGATGACCCACACCTCCTTTCTTTTTCGGAGCAGGTGAAACAAACACGGTAGGGTATGTGTTTCCTGGACGTAGAGAACGTCCGCATTGTGGGACAATGCCTCTTTCCACAACATTGACCGCTTATAGGGAGAGTTTAATCCCTTGGCATTTATGGAAAGAAACTTAACCCCTCGCCTCCTCAGCCTATTTTGGCCTTCATGACCAGGGCCTATTTTGCTAATTTGACCTGTCTCTCTTTATGTAGTTATTACTCTGCGGTGCTTTTAACTATCGCGTTTATTCTGAGATTGTTTTTTCGTGACATATTCCTCTTTATGTTTATGGTATACTTTGGTTGATACACTCAGTAGTTTTTTGCAAAAATCACAACATTTGTGCAAAAATTTGAAAAATTTACAATCCTTTATATTCAAAATTCTCTTTTTCTGAGAAAGATAGTCATGCCACATGAACTAATTATTACTGTAACATCTATGACATGTCTACTTTATAGTGATGTCATTTGGTAAACGTCTTTTTACTTGTTAGGATGTTAGAGGACTTCAAAATTCTGCAGCAATTTTTCTAATTTTTAGGAAAATTTCAAATTCAGACTTTTTTAGAGACCAGTCTAGTTCTGAAGTGGATTTGCAGGGCCTGTATGTTAGTTACCCCCATAAATCTCTCCACTGTAAAAACTGCACCCCTCAAAGTATTCAAAGTGACATTTCATAAGTTTATTAACCCTTTAGGTGTTTTGCAGAAATTTAAGCAAGTTGGAGGGGAAATTTTACATTTTCATTTTTTGGCAGCTATTACATTTAAAAAAAATTTTTCCTCTAACACAGCAAATACTAACTGAGAAATATCACTCAATATTTATTCCCCTTATTCCAATGTTTCTAGAAATCCCCCATATGTGGCCGCAGTGCGTCACCTGACTCAACCACAGGCCTCAGACATGACAAAGACCTAGTGAATTTTGGGGCCTTTTTTTATTTCAGGTTTTTTTTAGCCATTATACCATGTCACAGAGGACTTGTGGTGCCAAAATATTTGTGTAAGACAAGTTGACGTTTCCATCGGTACCATTCTGGGGGACATGTGACACCCTGATCATTAGTTATTTTATTTTTTATGAGGTGGTACAAATAAAAAACACATTTTAGCAGCTGTTTTTCACCATTTTTTTGTACGCCCTTTACTATACATTACTTATGACATGTTAACTTCATTCGTCAGGTCGGTACGATTACAGCGATATCCTTTTTATATGGCTTTTGTTATAGTTTATGGCATTTATACTATAAATACTGTTTGTGTCTTGCATAGTGTAAGAGCAGTAATATTTTTATTTTTTTGCCAATGAAGTTATGTGAGGGCTCTTTTTTTTGCAGCATAAGTTGACGTTCTTAGTGGTACACCTTTTGGGTACATGTGATGTTTTGATAGCTTTTTTCTATTTTTTATAGGGGGCGGGATTAACAAAAAATCGTCATTTTGGTTAGTTTTTTATTTATTTTTTGAATGGCGTTAATCGGGTGGTATAATTAATGTAACAGGTTAATAGGCGGGGTCATTACAGACGCAACAATACCAAATATGTGTATCTTATTTATAGGGGATCATTAATAAAGGGGGATAGGGAAAGTGTATATTTATTTTAATTAATTAATTATTTAATTTATTTGTTTTAATTATTTATTTATTTATCTGTGTGTGTTGCATTATATATGTACCTGCAAAAGTAAAAAAAAAACATTACAGCACATAAGCTGTGCTGTAATGCATTATAGAGTGAATGAGTGTCAGTGTTGCACACTGACACTCATTCAAACGATCAGTGCAGGGACCGGTTGGTTCAGCAGTAAAGGGAGGGTGAGTCTATTGAATCCGGGGGGGGGGCGACAAGGGAGGGAGAGGAAGCGGGATCAGGAAGAGAGGAAAACGGGGAGCACGGAGGGAGCTAACATGGGGGAACACGGAGGGAGCTGACACGGGGCAGGCACGGGGGAACACGGAGGGAGCTGACACGGGGCAGGCACGGGGGGAGCACGGGGGGGAGCACGGAGGGAGCTGACACGGGGGAACACGGAGGGAGCTGACACGGGGCAGGCACGGGGGAACACGGGGGGGAGCACGGAGGGAGCTAACATGGGGGAACACGGAGGGAGCTGACACGGGGCAGGCACGGAGGAACACGGAGGGAGCTGACACGGGGCAGGCACGGGGGGAGCACGGAGGGAGCTGACACGGGAGGAACACGGAGGGAGCTGACACGGGGCAGGCACGGGGGGAGCACGGGGGGGAGCACGGAGGGAGCTGACACGGGGGAACACGGAGGGAGCTGACACAGGGGAACACGGAGGGAGCTGACACGGGGGAACACGGAGGGAGCTGACACAGGGCAGGCATGGGAGGAACACGGGGGGGGAGCACGGAGGGAGCTGACACGGGGGAACACGGAGGGAGCTGACACGGGGGAACACGGAGGGAGCTGACACGGGGCAGGCACGGGGGAGCACGGAGGGAGCTGACACGGGAGGAACACGGGGGGGAAGCACG
This sequence comes from Dendropsophus ebraccatus, assembly GCA_027789725.1. Classification (NCBI taxonomy): domain Eukaryota; kingdom Metazoa; phylum Chordata; class Amphibia; order Anura; family Hylidae; genus Dendropsophus; species Dendropsophus ebraccatus. The sequence goes on from JAQFWZ010000010.1 coordinate 20,760,752, forward strand.
GAGGGAGCTGACACGGGGGAACACAGAGGGAGCTGACACGGGGCAGGCACGGGGGGAGCACAGAGGGAGCTGACACGGGAGGAACACGGGGGGGAATCACGGAGGGAGCTGACACGGGGCAGGCACGGGGGGAGCACAGAGGGAGCTGACACGGGAGGAACACGGGGGGGAATCACGGAGGGAGCTGACACGGGGCAGGCACGGGGAGAGCACGGAGGGAGCTGACACGGGAGGAACACGGGGGGAGGACGGAGGGAGCTGACACGGGGGAGCACGGAGGGAGCTGGGTCGGGGCGGAGGCAGCTGGATCTGGCGGGGGGAGCTGGATCGGGACCGGGGGAGCCTGGACACTACATCGGGAAGCAAGGGGGGCTTGGGGAGAGCATTACAGCAGTGGCGGCAGGAGGAGGCAACGTGCTGCAGCCTCCTCCTGCAGCCCGATCACCAGGACACAACAAATCTTCCCATAGACGCTGCGGTCACAACGACCGCAGCGTTTATGGGGTTAACTGCCCGGGGGGAGCACGGCTCCCCTCTGTGCAGTGGCAGCAGGAGGTGGCTGTGTGACACAGCCTCCTCCTGCTTCCCGATCGTATATAGGGACAGTGGGGGGAGGCAGAAAAGGCATGACGTCCAGGGACGTCATGTTGCAGAATGGCACTGCTTTTCATGACGTCCCTGGATGCATATTGGGGGAAGGGGTTAAGCCCCATTATAAGGTAGAAGGGAAGATGCTGGGAGACGGCCCACCACCCTTGTTAGGGAAATAGCAGTAGAACCCTTTGTGACTGCACAGTATGTCATTATTAACCTCCAAACTCGTGTGTGCCTGGAGAGACATGGGAGAAAACAACACAAACAAAACCCGGTAAACTGGAACAGAATAACAGGAAATGATGCTTTCCAAAACTGTATCGTGTACGCACACGTACAGGGGGTGGAAAATGAGGAAAATGAGGTGCCAGAACAAAACCATAGTGCCTCATCGTCGCAATGACTGGCACTAACTATGGAATGACTTACAGTCCCGGACCGTCCTCATATGCAACATAACAGTAGCTCCATGGGCAGTAAGGTATTAGGCAAACTACTGGCCCAAGAAAGGGAATTCAGAAGAGATCATAGCTAAAACAGATGTCAACTTTCTTGCTTGGCACAGTAGCCCATTCTTCTTGGAGCCTGTGCGGTCTCCCAGATGGGGAAATGGAGCCTGGAATGTCCGCAGGTGCTAGATCCCAGTTGGTGTCAAGGGCTTCAGGTGTTGCCACCACTTTTCCCATTATGGGAGATAATAATCTTCACAGCCAACCCCCATTTATAAGCAATGCTATTATCACGGAGTAGTTTGGTCCCTCGGGCAAACTCTCTACACCAAGCCAGGGTGACTGCCAAGAGATCCATATAGAATGTGATATCGGAGAAACGGGCAGGCAGTTCTGGACGTCGATGGATGGCCGCCATGATCTTTTCCTTAATGTGGAAGAAGTGTATTCTAGCAATGGTATCCCGCGGTGTTGTTGCAGGCAGGTTTTTAGGCTTGGGGAGCCGGTGAGCTCTGTCTATGAGCAGGTCAGCTGAGGAGGCATGAGGGAGCAAGGCTGCAAAGAAATCAGAGAGGAACTCCTGCAGGAGCTCTGCTTTAATATCCTCTGGTATGCCACGAAAACGCAAATTATATCTGCAATTGTAAGTTTAAGGGCTGCTACCTCATCCTCCAGCGCATTTGTAGTATCCACAACCTCACTGTGGGATTTGGCAAAGTCCTCCATTTTGGATTCAAGATGGGACGTGTGGGTCCCTATGGCAACCACATCATGGCGCATAGATTTCATAGCTGACTTAAAGTCCGCTTGCAGAGTGGCTTTAACATCTGCTAATAAGGCACGGAGTAAGGCTTCGGTAATGGGAGCAGAGGGATGTGCGGGAAAGCTTCCCACCAGCTCGCTATTATGCTGCATCGCCACACGTGGCAGGGAAGATGGCGTCTGCTTGCCCCCTCCTGATGCTGAAGGCCTTTGGCGATCCGTTACCACCATCATGCTGAGAAGGAGGTGTGTAGCCCAGAGACTCCAATCAGGAGGAGTAGGATCCTGGAGATGCGTCACCCCTGGCCTGGGATGTCTGAGACGCTTGTGAGGTCAGATCTCTGTGTGAGGCTGCCGCGCCATCTTGGACCTGCTCCACCGCGGAGAAGAAGTGCGTTAACTTCATCAGGCTTTTCTTAGACTTTTTGCGGGTCCTCATAGAGCCTGCAAGCTGCTAGGAGCTGGTTAGTGGAGGTCAGAGTCCGTTCTGCAAGACTTAGAACGCGTTTAGCTGCTTTAGTTCCGGTCACGGTGCGGAGCTCCTGTGCTAAGCGTCCTCCGCCATGCACTGCAGGCCACGCCCCCCACTTTTAATGGTTCTTTGTGTGCTCACTGCCATGCTGTGTCTGGCCTAATTTTTGGGAGGCTCATTTGCTACCTCACTCACTTTTAATGGTTCTCTGTGTCCTGACTGCCATTCTCTGACGTCACACTACATCTGCAGAGGAGCGGGACTGGTTGCTGGGGGCCCGCCGATCCTGTCCCCACCAACCAGCCAGCTGTGCTATCTTTTTTTTGTGTGTAGCCGTGGCCAGGGCCTCACCACCCCCGATCGATTGGCATCAGGTGTACCCTTAATGGTGACTGACAGTTAGCTGTCAGCACCTAGGTTCGTGTCCACTATAAATCCCAGCCCCTGGACTGACTCCAATTTTTTGGGAGGCTTACTTGCTTCCTCACTCACTTTTAATGGTTCTCTGTGTGCTCACTGCCATGCTAGGTCTGGCCTAATTTTTCTGAGGCTCACTGGCTACCGCTTCTACCATGGTCACTCTGTCCTCAACCCCATGCTGTATTAAGCTAAATTTTGGGGTGGTTCATATGCTACCTCTGTTTTTATTGGTTCTCTGTGTCCTTACTGCCATGCTGTGACAGGCTGAGTTTTTGGGTGGTTCATATGGCTATCTCTGTTTTAACCAGACTGTTGCCCAGAATTTGGCATAATGGTGTAATAAGGTAGCCTCTGAGGCATCCATACATGCTGCCCCTGCTGTTTCCTGTCCATTTCCGTGGTGTTTCCATAATTTTTTGAGGTTGACAGGTTTTTCACACGACCTTCCCTCTACAGAACTTGGGTCCCCTGCAAAAATGCTCGAGTTTTCCATTGACTTCAATGGGGTTCGTTACTTGAAACGAGCACTCGAGTATCGGAGATATTCATCTCTAGTAACAAGCACCTGAGCATTTTAGTACTCGCTCATCACTAATTACATTACATTACACTACATTATATTATACTACGTTATATTACATTACATTATATTACAATATACTAAATTACATTACACTACATTACATTACATTATACTATATTATATTACATTACACTACATTATAATACATTACACTACATTTCACTACATTATATTACATTATACTACATTACACTACATTATATTCCATTATATTACATTACATTATATTACACTACATTACATTGTTATATTACATTATATTACACTACATTACATTGTTATATTACATTACACCACATTATATTATAATTACATTATATTATGTTATATTTGATTACATTATATTATATTACATTACATTATATTGTTATATTACATTATATTACATTACATTTTGTTATATTACATTACACTACATTATATTATAATTACATTACATTATGTTATAACATAATATAATGTAATGTAATATAATGTAATGTAGTATAATGTAATATATTACATTATATTACACTACATTATATTACATTATATTATATTGTTATATTACATTCCCTTACGTCCTAAGCAGCAGCACATAATGGGGAAGATTCTATCTTCCTGCAATAATAGGACAGATGGTAACAAGCAATAATTGCCCCACCTATAAGGCCTATGCTGACCCAGCCTCCTTGTGTTTTTTTCTGTCCTTCTGTAGGACAGGTGGTAGGAGGAGAGCAGGCTCAGGCCTATGTGTGTCCTGTAGGACAGGTGGTAGGATAGGAGCAGGCTCAGGCCTATGTGTGTCCTGTAGGACAGGTGGTAGGAGGAGAGCAGGCTCAGGCCTATGTGTGTCCTGTAGGACAGGTGGTAGGAGGAGAGCAGGCTCAGGCCTATGTGTGTCCTGTAGGACAGGTGGTAGTAGGAGGAGAGCAGGCTCAGGCCTATGTGTGTCCTGTAGGACAGGTGGTAGGAGGAGAGCAGGCTCAGGCCTATGTGTGTCCTGTAGGACAGGTGGTAGGAGGAGAGCAGGCTCAGGCCTATGTGTGTCCTGTAGGACAGGTGGTAGGAGGAGAGCAGGCTCAGGCCTATATGTGTCCTGTAGGACCGGTGGTAGGAGGAGAGCAGGCTCAGGCCTATGTGTGTCCTTCTGTGGGACAGGTGGTAGGAGGAGAGCAGGCTCAGGCCTATGTGTGTCCTGTAGGACAGGTGGTAGGAGAGCAGGCTCGGGCCTATGTGTGTCCTGTGGGACCGGTGGTAGGAGGAGAGCAGGCTCAGGCCTATGTGTGTCCTGTAGGACAGGTGGTAGGAGGAGAGCAGGCTCAGGTCTATGTGTGTCCTTCTGTGGGACAGGTGGTAGGAGGAGAGCAGGCTCAGGCCTATGTGTGTCCTGTAGGACAGGTGGTAGGAGGAGAGCAGGCTCAGGCCTATGTGTGTCCTGTAGGACAGGTGGTAGGAGGAGAGCAGGCTCAGGCCTATGTGTGTCCTGTAGGACAGGTGGTAGGAGGAGAGCAGGCTCAGGCCTATGTGTGTCCTGTAGGACAGGTGGTAGGAGGAGAGCAGGCTCAGGCCTATGTGTGTCCTGTAGGACAGGTGGTAGGAGAGCAGGCTCAGGCCTATGTGTGTCCTGTAGGACAGGTGGTAGGAGAAGAGCAGGCTCAGGCCTATGTGTGTCCTGTAGGACAGGTGGTAGGAGAGCAGGCTCAGGCCTATGTGTGTCCTTCTGTGGGACAGGTGGTAGGAGGAGAGCAGGCTCAGGCCTATGTGTGTCCTGTAGGACAGGTGGTAGGAGGAGAGCAGGCTCAGGCCTATGTGTGTCCTGTAGGACAGGTGGTAGGAGAGCAGGCTCAGGCCTATGTGTGTCCTGTGGGACAGGTGGTAGGAGGAGAGCAGGCTCAGGCCTATGTGTGTCCTGTAGGACAGGTGGTAGGAGGAGAGCAGGCTCAGGCCTATGTGTGTCCTGTAGGACAGGTGGTAGGAGGAGAGCAGGCTCAGGCCTATGTGTGTCCTGTAGGACAGGTGGTAGGAGGACAGCAGGCTCAGGCCTATGTGTGTCCTTCTGTAGGACAGGTGGTAGGAGGAGAGCAGGCTCAGGCCTATGTGTGTCCTGTAGGACAGGTGGTAGGAGGAGAGCAGGCTCAGGCCTATGTGTGTCCTGTAGGACAGGTGGTAGGAGGAGAGCAGGCTCAGGCCTATATGTGTCCTGTAGGACCGGTGGTAGGAGGAGAGCAGGCTCGGGCCTATGTGTGTCCTGTGGGACAGGTGGTAGGAGGAGAGCAGGCTCGGGCCTATGTGTGTCCTGTGGGACAGGTGGTAGGAGGAGAGCAGGCTCGGGCCTATGTGTGTCCTGTGGGACTGGTGGTAGGAGGAGAGCAGGCTCGGGCCTATGTGTGTCCTGTAGGACAGGTGGTAGGAGGAGAGCAGGCTCGGGCCTATGTGTGTCCTGTGGGACCGGTGGTAGGAGGAGAGCAGGCTCAGGCCTATGTGTGTCCTGTAGGACAGGTGGTAGGAGGAAAGCAGGCTCGGGCCTATGTGTGTCCTGTATGACAGGTGGTAGGAGGAAAGCAGGCTCGGGCCTATGTGTGTCCTGTAGGACAGGTGGTAGGAGGAGAGCAGGCTCAGGCCTATATGTGTCCTTCTGTAGGACAGGTGGTAGGGGGAGAGCAGGCTCAGGCCTATATGTGTCCTTCTGTGGGACAGGTGGTAGGGGGAGAGCAGGCTCAGGCCTATGTGTGTCCTGTAGGACAGGTGGTAGGAGGAGAGCAGGCTCAGGCCTATGTGTGTCCTGTAGGACAGGTGGTAGGAGGAGAGCAGGCTCAGGCCTATGTGTGTCCTGTAGGACAGGTGGTAGGAGGAGAGCAGGCTCAGGCCTATGTGTGTCCTGTAGGACAGGTGGTAGGAGGAGAGCAGGCTCGGGCCTATGTGTGTCCTGTAGGACAGGTGGTAGGAGGAGAGCAGGCTCGGGCCTATGTGTGTCCTGTAGGACAGGTGGTAGGAGGAGAGCAGGCTCAGGCCTATGTGTGTCCTGTAGGACAGGTGGTAGGAGGAAAGCAGGCTCAGGCCTATGTGTGTCCTGTAGGACAGGTGGTAAGAGGAGAGCAGGCTCAGGCCTATGTGTGTCCTGTATGACAGGTGGTAGGAGGAGAGCAGGCTCAGGCCTATGTGTGTCCTGTAGGACAGGTGGTAGGAGGAGAGCAGGCTCAGGCCTATGTGTGTCCTGTAGGACAGGTGGTAGGATAGGAGAAGGCTCAGGCCTATGTGTGTCCTGTAGGACAGGTGGTAGGATAGGAGCAGGCTCAGGCCTATGTGTGTCCTGTAGGACAGGTGGTAGGAGAGCAGGCTCAGGCCTATGTGTGTCCTGTAGGACAGGTGGTAGGAGGAGAGCAGGCTCAGGCCTATGTGTGTCCTTCTGTAGGACAGGTGGTAGGAGGAGAGCAAGCTCAGGCCTATGTGTGTCCTGTAGGACAGGTGGTAGGAGGAGAGCAGGCTCAGGCCTATGTGTGTCCTGTATGACAGGTGGTAGGAGGAGAGCAGGCTCGGGCCTATGTGTGTCCTGTGGGACAGGTGGTAGGAGGAAAGCAGGCTTGGGCCTATGTGTGTCCTGTAGGACAGGTGGTAGGAGGAGAGCAGGCTCGGGCCTATGTGTGTCCTGTAGGACAGGTGGTAGGAGAGCAGGCTCGGGCCTATGTGTGTCCTGTAGGACAGGTGGTAGGAGAGCAGGCTCGGGCCTATGTGTGTCCTGTGGGATAGGTGGTAGGAGGAGAGCAGGCTCAGGCCTATGTGTGTCCTTCTGTAGGACAGGTGGTAGGAGGAGAGCAGGCTCCGGCCTATGTGTGTCCTGTGGGACAGGTGGTAGGAGGAGAGCAGGCTCAGGCCTATGTGTGTCCTTCTGTAGGACAGGTGGTAGGAGGAGAGCAGGCTCAGGCCTATGTGTGTCCTGTAGGACAGGTGGTAGGAGGAGAGCAGGCTCAGGCCTATGTGTGTCCTGTAGGACAGGTGGTAGGAGGAGAGCAGGCTCAGGCCTATGTGTGTCCTGTAGGACAGGTGGTAGGAGGAGAGCAGGCTCAGGCCTATGTGTGTCCTGTAGGACAGGTGGTAGGAGGAGAGCAGGCTCGGGCCTATGTGTGTCCTGTAGGACAGGTGGTAGGAGGAGAGCAGGCTCGGGCCTATGTGTGTCCTGTAGGACAGGTGGTAGGAGGAGAGCAGGCTCAGGCCTATGTGTGTCCTGTAGGACAGGTGGTAGTAGGAGGAGAGCAGGCTCAGGCCTATGTGTGTCCTGTAGGACAGGTGGTAGTAGGATAGGAGCAGGCTCAGGCCTATGTGTGTCCTGTAGAACAGGTGGTAGGAGGAGAGCAGGCTCAGGCCTATGTGTGTCCTGTAGGACAGGTAGTAGGATAGGAGCAGGCTCGGGCCTATGTGTGTTTCTCTCCTCTCCTTCCAATAATTCTTCTTTTCCACATGGTCGTGGAGTTTTTTGTATATGTATTTGGTTTTCTATCCTGCTTTGTTGTGTACAGAGCAAAGATTTTATTTTCCTTATGGAAGCAGCCGCCATCTCAGTGATCGCTCAGCTTCTATGCCCTGGTCAGTAAGTATTATGGCGCCATCTCAGTGATCGCTCAGCTTCTATGCTCTGGTCAGTAAGTATTATGGCGCCATCTCAGTGATCGCTCAGCTTCTATGCTCTGGTCAGTAAGTATTATGGCGCCATCCGCTGCCGGGCTGCACGTGGCTGCTAACCATGGTGCTGCTCAGTCAGGACGCCGCTTCCTGGCGTCTGTCCTCACTCTTCAGAGAGGTAAGTCCTAGTCATACGGCCTCTTCTGTGAGGAGCTGTATGGTGCCTGTGCGAGCTCTGTGAGACAGTTCCGCTATGTGATCATGTGGTATGGGTCCTGCTATGTAATAATAGTGACAGCTATGGATCTGCTATGTGTGAATGCTGCCTTAGATAAGAGCTGTTAGTTGTGCGGTCACTGAGCTGTTTGTGCACCTGGTTGCTGATTTCTTGCACTAGTTGCTGGTTGTGTATTGATTGCACCTGGTATCTTTCTTACACTCGCACTGCTTTTTCTTGTTGCATTGAAGCTATGAAACTGCATTGTGTGTACACAACCCTAGATCTGCTAGGTGTGTATTGGTGACACCTGATGCGTGATTCATTACACCTGAGTGTGATTCCTGGCTCTAGTACTGCGATTGAAGGATGCAGTGAAGCTGTGAGACTGCAGTGTGTGAACACAAGCCCAGAGTAGCTATTTATTGCACCTGATGTCCGATTCCTTGCTCTAGCTCTGCTGTGGAAAGATGCATTGTGTGAACACAAGCCTAGAGTTGCTGTTATTGCACCTGATGTCTGATTCAGGGGCGGAACTACCGCCGTAGCGGCTGCTACGGGGGCCCTTAGCATCGGGGGGCCCGTGGCCTGAGCCCCTGGTGCTTACTGCCTACAACACCCGGTGGCCGAGCGGGCCTCCCGGGCGTTCAGTGTTCTGATTGACAGCGCGAGAAGCCATAGGCTTCCCGCCCTGTCAATCACTCTTGTGACCGCAAGCAGCATTTGCTTGCGATCACAAGAGTGTTGCCCCCGACAGATCAGCAGCTTCAAGGCGAAGTCCCGGGCAGCGACATCACTGAGGCCAGTGTGCGTTGCGGCGGCTGGGACTTCCGGTACAGGAAGTGACGCGCACCCTGTACCGGAAGTCCCAGCCGCCGCGGCACACAATGAGCTCAGTGGTGGCACTGCCCGGGACTTCACCTGGAAGCTGCTGATCTGTCGGGTGCAGATGAAGAGAGAAGAAGAGGCCTGCGACCGACGGGGGATCGTGTGGTTAGGTGAGTTGTGAGTTTTTTTTATTTTTATCACAGGGGAACACTAGGGGCTGTATATGTATGGGGGATGCACAGCACTAGGGGCTGTATGTATATATATGGGGGATGCACAGCACTAGGGGCTGTATATATGTGGGGGATGCACAGCACTAGGGGCTGTATATATGTGGGGGATGCACAGCACTAGGGGCTGTATATATGTGGGGGATGCACAGCACTAGGGGCTGTATATATGTGGGGGATGCACAGCACTAGGGGCTGTATATATGTGGGGGATGCACAGCACTAGGGGCTGTATATATGTGGGGGAGGCACAACACTGGGGGCTAGCTATATATATATATATATATATATATATATATATATATATATATATATATATATATATATATATATATATTGTAGACATGTCACTGGAGAAGTATTTGAGGGGAGGTACATCTCACCCAGGCTAAGGCATATGGTGAGATGGTGAATCCAGGTGAGATCTGTCACTCAGCAGTGTTATGCTGCTGAGGGTTTTTTCCATGTTCCGGGCCTGGATTTACTGGAATGGTGGGTAGGTTGGTAGTGGGACCTGCCATTCCCCTCCCCCGGTCCAGTTCGGGTGTTGCAGGCAGGTGTGCCTTCTTAAGCCTGCAGCAGGGTAAAAGCTCCACAGAGCTAGAGGAGATTGCTCTCAGCCAGGGTGAACAGCCTGCATGCTGTGTTTCCTGGGAGCAAGGAGTTATATCACTGCTGGGGCCTATTCACACTCCACGATACCGCCTATGGAAGTGACAGATAGGTGACCTGTGTTAGTAAGTGCCCAGACGGGCAAGACCTTTTTGTTTTGTTTTATTATCACTGCACGGTGTTGCTGTATTTATGTTGCTGGACCGTTTATGCTACAAATAAACACCAAAGCTGTTTTTAAGTCCAAGTTTGCTGCCTGAACTGTGTCCTAACACACCATCCCCCGGGAAGATCCCTACAATTGGTGCTGCGGAGCGGGCAAAACGGTTGCTAGGGGCAACGGTGTGCATCAACTTGGCTACAGCTACTTATGTCCTGGGTGACGGCTGCTGCTTCACTCCAAAAGCAGCCAAGCAACATGGAGGAGATGATGAAGCAGTTAATGCAAGTGAGTTTGCAGCAACAACAGGCTCTGACAGATGCTAACCTGCGCCATGAACAAGCATTGGCCGCACAACAGAGACTTATTGAGCACCTAATAGCAAAGCAGGAGGCGTCTGCAGGTGCTAATCCCCAGCCGGTGGCCGCAGCCGCGCCAGAGACTTTGTCTGTGAAAAGAGCCGTGCAGCGTGCGCTGCAAAAGATGACTGCGGATGATGATATTGAGGCCTACTTAACTGTCTTTGAGCGGGTGGCTGAGAGAGAGAAGTTACCCTCCACTGAGTGGGCAGAAGTGATTGCGCCTTATTTAACAGGCGAACCTCAAAAGGCTTATTATGACCTCAGTGAGCAAGAGGTCAAAGACTATCCTCGGCTAAAAGCAGAGATACTCGCCCGACTAGGAGTTACTGCTGCTGTCCGTGCCCGAAGGGTCCGCAACTGGAGCTACAGTCTGGACAAGTCAGCGAGGTCCCAGATGTACGACCTGATCCATTTGGCCAGAAAGTGGTTGGAGCCAGACACCTCTACTCCTGCCCAGATCCTAGAGAGGGTCGTGATGGATCGCTACCTCCGTGCCCTTCCTGCTGATCTACAACGCTGGGTGGGACAAGGCGACCCTAGGAGTGCCGACGAACTCGTCAGCCTTGTGGAGAGGTTCCAGGCGACCGAGGACTACCTCCGTGATGTTCCTGCAGCACCGTCACCTCCCCGGAGTGCCAGATCTGTGCCATCATCTGGTAAGAGACTTCCATCTATTGGGGGAGTGTGGAGGGGTGCTGATAGAGGGAAGAGCGCTCAGGAGGTAACTCAGGGGCAAAAGACTGGTGAGGGTCCCCGGTGGCTAAGTGGCCCTAAAAAGGACTCCCTGCCAAGGAGACCAGGCCCTATCCAGTGCTGGAGATGCCATGAGACGGGACATGTGTCTGCCCATTGCCCTCTTACCACTGAGCCCATGGAGTGTGACGCTAGCCGGCGTCAGTCGCTATTTGCGGAACCGTCTCTTGTTGCGGTCACTGGACTAGAGACTGAACCGCAAGTCTGCCACATTACTGTCAATGGCTTCCCTGTTACGGCGTTGCTGGACTCAGGAAGCCTTGTCACCCTGGTGCATGCCAGCCTGGTGACTGGGGACTTTGTGCCAGCAAGACATATGAGTGTGGTGTGCATACATGGCGATACATTACCCTATAGTACTGGCTAATGTCGGGACTGAACTAGGCACGGTACAATATGAAGTGGGTGTGGTTAAAAACCTTATGCATAATGTTATATTGGGGCGTGATTTTCCTTTGTTCTGGGCTCTATGGGGAAAACAACAATCCCCTGAAAGGAGTGAGGAGACCCCTAAGTCTATTGCATTACCCACGGTAAATGATAAAAATGTACAGGATGAAAATGCTTTTCCTTTGCAGGTCCTGGCTGGTGAGGAAGAGGCTCCTCCCACTGCGCAGAATGTTCCAGACTTAGAGGTGTCTAGGGATAATTTTGGTACTGCGCAGGTGCAGGACCCCACTCTCAGAAATGCGAGAGAGCAGGTCACTGTTATGAATGGGACCTCAGGAACCAGAAGCTGAGAAAAAGTTTCCACATTTTTCTATGACTAATGATCTCTACTATAGAGTCACTAGGATTAATGACGAGGTTGTGGAACAGCTTCTGGTGCCTAAGTCGTACCGGCGTCAGGTACTCGACATGGCCCATAATTATGTCCTTGGGGGCCACTTGGGGACAGATAAAACGCAGGAGAGAGTCCTCCAGAGGTTTTATTGGCCTGCGATTTATGCTGACATAAAAACATACTGTGAGTCGTGCCCCACTTGTCAGCTTAGCGCCCCAGTGTCGCATTTTCGCAGCCCGTTGGTTTCGCTCCCCATCATAGAGGAACCTTTTGACCGCATTGCAATGGACTTGGTGGGTCCCATTGTAAAGTCGGCAAGGGGACACCAGTACATTTTGGTGGTCTTAGACTACGCAACCCGTTATCCTGAGGCTGTACCCCTAAGAAACACTGCGTCTAAAACAATTGCCCGTGAGTTGTTTTATATGTTTTCCAGAGTGGGGATCCCCAAAGAAATCTTGACCGACCAAGGTACCCCGTTTATGTCAAAGGTAATGAAGGAGCTATGCAAACTGTTTAAAATCTCCCACCTTCGTACCTCTGTATATCATCCCCAGACAGACGGGTTAGTGGAGAGGTTTAATAAAACCCTGAAACATATGTTAAAGAAAGTAGTGGAAAAAGATGGTGGTGATTGGGATCACTTACTACCTTACCTGATGTTTTCTATTAGGGAAGTACCCCAAGCATCCACAGGGTTCTCTCCCTTCGAATTAGTCTATGGTCGTCACCCTAGGGGTTTGTTGGATATAGCGAAAGAGACATGGGAAAGTGAGTCTACCCCATACAAGAGTGTTATAGAGCATGTAGCACAGATGCAGGACCGTATAGCCACTGTAATGCCCCTAGTAAGGGAACACCTCCAGAGGGCGCAAGAGGGCCAAAGCAGAATTTACAATCGTTCTGCGAGAATCAGGACATTCAGCCCAGGTGACCGGGTACTCATACTTGTTCCCACGGTAGAAAGCAAATTCTTAGCAAAGTGGCAGGGTCCCTATGAAATTGTAGAGAAGATCAGTGAGGTCAACTACAAGGTACACCAACCAGGTAGAAGGAAACCTTTCCAAGTTTATCACATAAACCTGATCAAGCCCTGGAAAGACAGGGAATCCTTGGTGGCGACAAAGCCTGTTGGTCATCTGTCCCCACCAATCCCTCCGGTCAGGATTGGTGACACCCTGTCAGTGTCCCAGAAGCAGGAAGCTAAGGAGTTCCTTCAGAAAAATAAAGACAAGTTTTCTGACCTCCCAGGGCGTACGCATCTCATTCACCATCATATTGAAACTGAGCCTAGAAGCAGAGTAAACCTTAAGCCCTATAGGATACCAGAAGCACGGAGGGAGGCGGTATCATCTGAGGTAAAACGTATGCTTGACCTAGGAGTCATTGAGGTGTCCCAGAGCGAGTGGTCCAGCCCGATTGTGTTAATCCCAAAGCCCAATGGAACTTGGAGGTTCTGTAATGATTTTAGAAAGTTAAATGAGATCTCCAAGTTCGATGCCTACCCCATGCCCAGGGTAGATGAGTTGATCGAAAGGATGGGTAATGCCAGGTACATAACCACCCTAGATCTCACTAAGGGCTACTGGCAGATCCCCCTCACTCCTAAGGCTAGAGAGAAGACTGCATTCTCCACCCCTGATGGGCTCTTCCAATACGTAGTGATGCCATTCGGGTTACATGGAGCCCCTGCCACTTTTCAGAGGTTGATGGACTTGATCCTGCGACCACATCGTGATTACTCTGCTGCCTACCTCGATGATGTGGTCATTTTTAGCCCGGATTGGGAAAGTCACCTCTGTAAGGTCCAGGCGGTGTTAGATGCCATAAGTGATGCGAGGTTAACCATCAATGCAGAGAAGTGTGCACTAGCCTTAGAGGAGGCCAAATACCTGGGATACATTATTGGGAGGGGGTTAGTGAAACCACAACTGAATAAAATTGAGGCAATACAGAATTGGCCTCAACCCCTCACAAAGAAACAGGTCAGAGCTTTCCTGGGTATTACCGGCTATTACCGGAGGTTTGTGCCAAACTTTGCCACAGTTGCAGTTCCGCTAACTGACCTGACAAAGGGTGCGAAGTCCGCAATGGTGACATGGACTCCAGAGGCCGAGAAGGCTTTTCAAAGCCTTAAGTCTGCCCTGTGCCAACAGCCTGTGCTAGTTACCCCTGACTTTAGGCGAGAGTTTCTAGTACAGACAGACGCCTCTAACACAGGGTTAGGTGCCGTCCTCTCACAGGTCGTGAATGGCGAGGAGCACCCGGTGATGTACTTGAGTAGAAAGCTATCCCCGGCCGAGAAAAACTACACCATTGTTGAGCGAGAGTGTCTGGCAGTGAAATGGGCCCTAGAGTCCCTCAGGTACTACTTGCTAGGCAGAAAATTTAAGCTAGTGACCGACCATGCCCCCCTAACATGGATGAAGGTTAACAAGGAGAAAAATGCGAGGGTGACTAGATGGTTTCTGTCCCTACAAAACTTTAATTTCACGGTGGAACACAGGTCAGGAAAGTTACAGGCAAATGCTGATGCCCTATCAAGGGTACAACGCCTGTGGGGACAGAATGCTCAGCCCTCCGGTCTGAAAAAGAGGGGGGGGATATGTAGACATGTCACTGGAGAAGTGCTCGAGGGGATGTACATCTCACCCAGGCTAAGGCATATGGTGAGATGGTGAATCCAGGTGAGATCTGTCACTCAGCAGTGTTATGCTGCTGAGGGTTTTTTCCATGTTCCGGGCCTGGATTTACTGGAATGGTGGGTAGGTTGGTAGTGGGACCTGCCATTCCCCTCCCCCGGTCCAGTTCGGGTGTTGCAGGCAGGTGTGCCTTGTTAAGCCTGCAGCAGGGTAAAAGCTCCACAGAGCTAGAGGAGATTGCTCTCAGCCAGGGTGAACAGCCTGCATGCTGTGTTTCCTGGGAGCAAGGAGTTATATCACTGCTGGGGCCTATTCACACTCCACGATACCGCCTATGGAAGTGACAGATAGGTGACCTGTGTTAGTAAGTGCCCAGACGGGCAAGACCTTTTTGTTTTGTTTTATTATCAATGCACGGTGTTGCTGTATTTATGTTGCGGGACCGTTTATGCTACAAATAAACACCAAAGCTGTTTTTAAGTCCAAGTTTGCTGCCTGAACTGTGTCCTAACACACCATCCCCCGGGAAGATCCCTACAATATATACAGCCCCTAGTGCTGTGCATCCCATATATCTATATCATAAAAATCAAAGTCTGTCTGTCTGTCCTCTATAGACTTCCAAACGCCTGAACCGTTTGACCCCAAATTTGGCCCACAGATACATTGGGTGCCCGGGAAGGTTATTGCGAAGGTCCCGTCCCCGCCAGATGTACAGGAGGGGAGGGGGAGGGGAAAGAGAGGCGCCCCATAGAGATGAATGGGAAAATCTCCTCACTGCAAACAGGTGATATAATTAGCTGCAGCAGACACGGCAGTTGGAGCCTTAGCAACCAATAGGATTACTGCTTTCATTTTCACAGGGAGCAATGGTTGCTAGGGAAGCTGCCTCACAACATCCACAGTAACAACTGGTAGACCCCCTACTCCATCTATACAGTACATGTATACAGGACCCCCTACTCCATCTATACAGTACATGTATACATGACCCCCTACTCCATCTATACAGTACATGTATACAGGACCCCCTACTCCATCTATACAGTACATGTATACAGGACCCCCTACTCCATCTATACAGTACATGTATACATGACCCCCTACTCCATCTATACAGTACATGTATACAGGACCCCCTACTCCATCTATACAGTACATGTATATACAGGGCCCCCTACTCCATCTATACAGTACATGTATACAGGACCCCCTACTCCATCTATACAGTACATGTATACAGGACCCCCTACTCCATCTATACAGTACATGTATACAGGACCCCCTACTCCATCTATACAGTACATGTATATACAGGACCCCCTACTCCATCTATACAGTATATGTATACAGGACCCCCTACTCCATTTATACAGTATATGTATACAGGACCCCCTACTCCATCTATACAGTACATGTATATACAGGACCCCCTACTCCATCTATACAGGACCCCCTACTCCAACTATACAGTACATGTATATACAGTACCCCCTACTCCATCTATACAGTACATGTATGTACAGGACCCCCTACTCCATCTATACAGTACATGTATATACAGGACCCCCTACTCCATCTATACAGTACAGGTATACTGGACCCCCTACTCCAACTATACAGTACATGTATATACAGGACCCCCTACTCCATCTATACAGTACATGTATATACAGGACCCCCTACTCCATCTATACAGGACCCCCTACTCCATCTATACAGGACATGTATATACAAGACCCCCTACTCCATCTATACAGGACATGTATATACAGGGCACAACAGGTATACCAAACTGTGACTGGGTAACACTGCTGCACCAGACCTGACCAATACCGCCATACTGTGCTGGATAACACTGTCATACCAGACCTGACCAATACCGCCATACTGTGACTGGATAACACTGCCAGACCTGATTAATACCGCCATACTGTGACTGGATAACACCTCCATACCAGACCTGACCAATACCGCCATACTGTGACTGGGTAACACTGCCACACCAGACCTGACCAATACCGCCATACTGTGACTGGATAACACTGCCACACCAGACCTGACCAATACCGCCATACTGTGACTGGATAACACTGTCATACCAGACCTGACCAATACCGCCATACTGTGACTGGATAACACCGCCACACCAGACCTGACCAATACCGCCATACTGTGACTGGATAACACTGTCATACCAGACCTGACCAATACCGCCATACTGTGACTGGATAACACTGTCATATAAGACCTGACCAATACCGCCATACTGTGAATGGATAACACCGCCACACCAGACCTGACCAATACCACTAAACTGTGCTGGATAACACTGCCATACCAGACCTGACCAACACCGGCAAACTGTGACTGGGTAACACCGCCACACCAGTCCTGACCAATACCACCATACTGTGACTGGATAACACCATCATATCAGACCTGACCAATACTGCCATACTGTGACTGGATAACACCGCTATACCAGACCTGACCAATACCACCATACCGTGACTGGATAACACCGCCACACCAGACCTGACCAATACCGCCATACTGTGACTGGATAACACCCCCATACCAGACATGACCAATACCGACACACTGTGACTAAATAACACTGCCATACGGGTAAATACAACCCTGCAGGTATACAGGACACTACAGGTATACAGGACCCCAAAACTATACACTACAAGTGCACAGGACCTCCACAAAATTATATACTACAGGTATACAGGACCCCAAACTTTACACTACAGGTATACAGGACCCCAAAACTATATACTACAGGTATACAGGACCTCCACCAACTATATACTACAGGTATATAGGACCCCAAACTATACACTACAGGTATACAGGACCTCAAAACCATACACTACAGGTATACAGGACCTACACCAACTCTATAATACAGGTATACAGCACCTTCACCAACTCTATACTACAAGTATACAGGACCCCAAATATACTACAGGTATACAGGAACTCCACCAGCTATATACTACAGGTATATAGGACCCCAAACTATACACTACAGGTATACAGGAGCTCCACCAACTCTATACTATAGTTATACAGGACCCTCAAACTATTTACTACAGGTATACAGGACCCCCGAACTATATACTACAGGTATACAAGACCTCCACCAATTATACACTACAGGTATCCAGGACCCTCAAACTATAAACTACAGGTATACAAGACCTCCACCAACTATACATTACAGGTATACAGCACCAACTATACATTACAGGTATACAGCACCAACTATATACTACAGGTATACAGGACCCCCGAACTATACAGTACAGGTATACAGGACCTTCACCAACTGTACACTGCAGGTATACAGGACCTCCCTCAACTATACACTATAGGTATACAGCCCCCCCAACTATGCACTACAGATATGCGAGACCCCTAAAAACTATACATTGTGGGTATACAGAACCCCTCCAACTATGCACTACAGGTATACACTAATTCCACTGATTAACTCAGATGAAACAATACCTTTAGCTTGGCCTCCTGGGCACCTTAGAACAAATCTAATTAACACACTGACACTTTATACCCGGGCAGCGCCGGGTACATTTTCTAGTATATATATATATATATATATATATATATATATATATATACACATACAGCCCCTAGTGCTGTGCATCCCCCATATTATATATATATACTAGAAAATGTACCCGGCGCTGCCCGGGTATAAAGTGTCAGTGTGTTAATTAGATTTGTTCTAAGGTGCCACGGAGACAAGGTATTGTTTCATCTAAGTTAATCAGTGGAATTAGTGTATACCTGTAGTGCATAGTTGGAGGGGTTCTGTATACCCACAATGTATAGTTTTTAGGGGTGTCGCATATCTGTAGTGCATAGTTGGGGGGCTGTATACTTATAGTGTATAGTTGGTGAAGGTCCTGTATACCTGTACTGTATAGTTCGGGGGTCCTGTATACCTGTAGTATATAGTTGGTGCTGTATACCTGTAATGTATAGTTGGTGGAGGTCTTGTATACCTGTAGTTTATAGTTTAAGGGTCCTGGATACCTTTAGTGTATAATTGGTGGAGGTCTTGTATACCTGTAGTATATAGTTCGGGGGTCCTGTATACCTGTAGTGCATGGTTTGAGGGTCCTGTATAACTGTAGTATATAGTTGGTGGAGTTCCTGTATACCTGTAGTATATAGCTTTGGGGTCCTGTATACCTGTAGTTTATAGTTGGTGGAGTTCCTGTATACCTGTAGTATATAAATTTGGGGTCCTGTATACCTGCAGTAAAGAGTTGCTAAAGGTGCTGTATACCTGTAGTATAGAGTTGGTGTAGGTCCTGTATACCTGTAGTGTATAGTTTGGGGTCCTATATACCTGTAGTATATAGTTGGTGGAGTTCCTGTATACCTGTAGTGTATAGTTTTGGGGTCCTGTATACCTGTAGTATATAGTTGGTGGAGGTCCCATGCACTTGTAGTGTATAGTTTTGGGGTCCTGTATACCTGTAGTGTCCTGTATACCTGCAGGGTCGTATTTACTATTAGGCACCCATGGTCTGGTGCGTAGGGTACACATTGCAGAGGGGCAGTACCCTCCCATTCAGACTTGCCAGAAAATCTTTGGGTCAGGTCTTGTATAGCGGTGTTATGCAGTCACAGTATGGCGGTATTGGTCAGGTCTGGTATGGCAGTGTTATTCAGTCACAGTATGGCGGTTTTGGTCAGGTCTGGTATGGCGGTGTTATCCAGTCACAGTATGGCGGTATTGGTCAGGTGTGGTATGACAGTGTTATCCAGTTACAGTATAACTGTATTGGTCAGGTCTGGTTTAGCAGTTTTTTCCAGTCATAGTATGGGGGTATTGGTCAGTTGTGTTATGACAGTGTTATCCCGTCACAGTATGGTGGTATTGGTCAGGTCTGGTATAGCGGTGTTATCCAGTCACAGTATGGCGGTATTGGTCAGGTCTGGTATGGCAGTGTCATCCAGTCACAGTATGGCGGTATTGGTCAGGTCTGGTGTGGCAGAGTCATCCAGTCACAGTATGGCGGTATTGGTCAGGTCTGGTGTGGCAGTGTCATCCAGTCACAGTATGGCGGTATTGGTCAGGTCTGGTGTGGCAGTGTTATCCAGTCACAGTACGGTGGTATTGGTCAGGTCTGGTGTGGCAGTGTTACCCAGTCACAGTTTGCTATACCTGTAGTGCCCTGTATACATGTACTGTATAGATGGAGTAGGGGCTCCTGTATATTCATGTACTGTATAGATGGAGTAGGGGGTCCTGTATACATGTACTGTATAGATGGAGTAGGGGGTCCTGTATATACATGTACTTTATAGATGGAGTAGGGGGTCCTGTATATATATGTACTTTATAGATGGAGTAGGGGGTCCTGTATATACATGTACTGTATAGATGGAGTAGAGGGTCCTATACACATGTACTGTATAGATGGAGTAGGGGGTCCTGTATACCTGTACTGTATAGATGGAGTTGGGGGCCCTGTATACATGTACTGTATAGATGGAGTAGGGGGTCCTGTATATACATGTACTGTATAGATGGAGTAGGGGGTCCTGTGTATACATGTACTGTATAGATGAAGTAGGGGGTCCTGTATACATGTACTGTATAGATGGAGTAGGGGGTCCTGTATATATGTACTGTATATATGAAGTAGGGGGCCCTGTATACATGTACTGTATAGATGGAGTAGGGGGTCCTGTATACCTGTACTGTATAGATGGAGTAGGGGGTCCTGTATACCTGTACTGTATAGATGGAGTAGGGGGTCCTGTATACATGTACTGTATAGATGGAGAAGGGGGCCCTGTATATACATGTACTTTATAGATGGAGTAGGGGGTCCTGTATATACATGTACTGTATAGATGGAGTAGAGGGTCCTATACACATGTACTGTATAGATGGAGTAGGGGGTCCTGTATACCTGTACTGTATAGATGGAGTTGGGGGCCCTGTATACATGTACTGTATAGATGGAGTAGGGGGTCCTGTATATACATGTACTGTATAGATGGAGTAGGGGGTCCTGTATATACATGTACTGTATAGATGGAGTAGGGGGTCCTGTGTATACATGTACTGTATAGATGGAGTAGGGGGTCCTGTATACATGTACTGTATAGATGGAGTAGGAGGCCCTGTATATACATGTACTGTATAGATGGAGTAGGAGGCCCTGTATATACATGTACTGTATAGATGGAGTAGGGGGTCCTGTATACCTGTACTGTATAGATGGAGTAGGGGGGCCCTGTATATACATGTACTGTATAGATGGAGTAGGGGGCCCTGTATATACATGTACTGTATAGATGGAGTAGGGGGTCCTGTATATACATGTACTGTATAGATGGAGTAGGGGGTCCTGTATATACATGTACTGTATAGATGGAGTAGGGGGTCCTGTATATACATGTACTGTATAGATGGAGTAGGGGGTCCTGTATATACATGTACTGTATAGATGGAGTAGGGGCTCCTGTATATACATGTACTGTATAGATGGAGTAGGGGCTCCTGTATATACATGTACTGTATAGATGGAGTAGGGGCTCCTGTATATACATGTACTGTATAGATGGAGTAGGGGGTCCTGTGTATACATGTACTGTATAGATGAAGTAGGGGGTCCTGTATACATGTACTGTATAGATGGAGTAGGGGGTCCTGTATACATGTACTGTATATATGAAGTAGGGGGTCCTGTATATACATGTACTGTATAGATGGAGTAGAGGGCCCTGTATATACATGTACTGTATAGATGGAGTAGAGGGCCCTGTATATACATGTCCTGTATAGATGGAGTAGGGGCTCCTGTATATACATGTACTGTATAGATGGAGTAGGGGCTCCTGTATATACATGTACTGTATAGATGGAGTAGGGGGCCCTGTATATACATGTACTGTATAGATGGAGTAGGGGGTCCTGTATATACATGTACTGTATAGATGGAGTAGGGGGCCCTGTATACATGTACTGTATAGATGGAGTAGGGGGCCCTGTATATACATGTACTGTATAGATGGAGTAGGGGGCCCTGTATATACATGTACTGTATAGATGGAGTAGGGGGCCCTGTATATACATGTACTGTATAGATGGAGTAGGGGGCCCTGTATATACATGTACTGTATAGATGGAGTAGGGGGTCCTGGATACATGTACTGTATAGATAGAGTAGGGGGTCCTGTATACATGTACTGTATAGATGGAGTAGGGGGTCCTGTATATACCTGTACTGTATAGATGGAGTAGGGGGTCCTGTATACATGTACTGTATAGATGGAGTAGGGGGTCCTGTATACATGTACTGTATAGTTGGAGTAGGGGGTCCTGTATATACATGTACTGTATAGATGGAGTAGGGGGTCCTGTATATACATGTACTGTATAGATGGAGTAGCGGGTCCTGTATACCTGTACTGTATAGATGGAGTAGGGGGCCCTGTATATACATGTACTGTATAGATGGAGTAGGGGGTCCTGTATACCTGTACTGTATAGATGGAGTAGGGGGCCCTGTATATACATGTACTGTATAGATGGAGTAGGGGGTCCTGTATATACATGTACTGTATAGATGGAGTAGGGGGTCCTGTATACATGTACTGTATAGTTGGAGTAGGGGGTCCTGTATATACATGTACTGTATAGATGGAGTAGGGGGTCCTGTATACCTGTACTGTATAGATGGAGTAGGGGGTCCTGTATATACATGTACTGTATAGATGGAGTAGGGGGTCCTGTATATACATGTACTGTATAGATGGAGTAGGGGGCCCTGTATATACATGTACTGTATAGATGGAGTAGGGGGCCCTGTATACATGTACTGTATAGATGGAGTAGGGGGTCCTGTATACATGTACTCTATAGATCAGGCATGTCAAAACTTTTTTCGAAGAGTGCCAAATTTGATGAAGTGAACATGTGCGAGGGCCGACCATTTTACATGCTACATGCTATATGCTTTATAACACAGGCAGATAATAGCAAGCTGGATACCTGGGGGGCCGTAAAAGTTCGGAATGCGGGCCGCAAATGGCCCTCCGGACGGACTTTGGACATGCCTGCTATAGATGGAGTAGGGGGTCCTGTATACATGTACTGTATAGATGGAGTAGGGGGTCCTGTATACATGTACTGTATAGATGGAGTAGGGGGTCCTGTATATACATGTACTGTATAGATGGAGTAGGGGGTCCTGTATATACATGTACTGTATAGATGGAGTAGGGGGTCCTGTATACATGTAATGTATAGATGGAGTAGGGGGTCCTGTATACATGTACTGTATAGATGGAGTAGGGGGTCCTGTTTATACATGTACTGTATAGATGGAGTAGGGGGCCCTGTATATACATGTACTGTATAGATGGAGTAGGGGGTCCTGTATACATGTACTGTATAGATGGAGTAGGGAGCCCTGTATACATGTACTGTATAGATGGAGTAGGGGGTCCTGTATATACATGTACTGTATAGATGGAGTAGGGGGTCCTGTATACATGTACTGTATAGATGGAGTAGGGGGTCCTGTATACATGTACTGTATAGATGGAGTAGGGGGCCCTGTATACATGTACTGTATAGATGGAGTAGGGGGCCCTGTATACATGTACTGTATAGATGGAGTAGGGGGTCTACCAGTTGTTACTGTGGATGTTGTGAGGCAGCTTCCCTAGCAACCATTGCTCCCTGTGAAAATGAAAGCAGTAATCCTATTGGTTGCTAAGGCTCCAACTGCCGTGTCTGCTGCAGCTAATTATATCACCTGTGTTTGCAGTGAGGAGATTTTCCCATTCATCTCTATGGGGCGCCTCTCTTTCCCCTCCCCCTCCCCTCCTGTACATCTGGCGGGGACGGGACCTTCGCAATAACCTTCCCGGGCACCCAATGTATCTGTGGGCCAAATTTGGGGTCAAACGGTTCAGGCGTTTGGAAGTCTATAGAGGACAGACAGACAGACTTTGATTTTTAATATATATATATATGGGATGCACAGCACTAGGGGCTGTATATATATATATATATATGGGGGATGCACAGCACTAGGGACTGTACATATATATATATGGGGGATGCACAGCACTAGGGGCTGTACATATATATATATATATATATGGGGGATGCACAGCACTGGGGGCTGTATATATGGGGGCGGGACAGCACTGGGGGCTATATATATGGGGGAGGCATAGCACTGGGGGCTATATATATGGGGGCGGGACAGCACTGGGGGCTATATATATGGGGGAGGCATAGCACTGGGGGCTATATATATGGGGGCGGGACAGCACTGGGGGCTATATATATGGGGGAGGCATAGCACTGGGGGCTATATATATGGGGACGGAACAGCACTGGGGGTTATATATATGGGGGAGGGACAATACTGGGGGCAGTATATATGGGGGAGGCACAACACTGGGGGCTATATATATATGGGGAGGCACAACACTGGGGGCTATATATATATGGGGAGGCACAACACTGGGGGCTATATATATATGGGGAGGCACAACACTTGGGGCTATATATATATATATATATATATATATATATGGGGGAGGGACAACACTGGGGGCTATATATATATGGGGAGGCACAACACTTGGGGCTATATATATATATATATATATATATATATATGGGGGAGGCACAGCACTGGGGGTTATATATATGGGGAGGGACAACACTGGGGGCCATTTGTAAGGGGAACAACACAGGGGGCAATCTATAAGGAGGATGACACATAGGAGGCATCTATAAGGGTAACTACACTGCGGGATGTATATAATAGGGCATGCGCAGAGGGGGGGGGGTATTTATTTTAGAGGACTAAACAGAGGGGTCATCTATAAGGGGACTACACAGAGGGGGCCATATACTACAGGGCAGGGATAGGGAACCTCGGCTCTCCAGCTGTTTAAAAACTACAGCTTTAGCTTTGACTGTCTACACATGATGGGAGTTGTAGTTTTGCAACAGCTGGAGAGCGGAGGTTCCCTACCCCTGGTATAGGGGACGCACAGAGGGGCTCTCTACTATAGTAGATGCACACAGGGCCATCTATGTGGAGGACTGAACAAGGGACTATCTATAAGGAGCCAGGGCTACCCACTGAAGGAGGGCTTATAGGGGCCAATACAGATGTGCAGTGTGTATAGAGATGAGGATGGTGCCAGAGCGAGGAGCCTAATACTGCATGTCTGTCTGGCAGATTCTGTGGATTCGTGGCTCAGAGAAGTTCTCATAATGGCCCAGGGCGGATGGAGAAGAAGATGAAAAGGGAAGAACTCCGATCAGAGGAAACGTCCCCTGTGAGTCACTAAATATATTTGCACTGTAATGTATATGTAGTACAGACCCTGTGTACAGCTGGGTGTGTTGACGGTGTAGTGGTCGGTTGAGGGGGAGGGGGCAATTAAAAGTTTGCTATGGGGCCCAGCCATTTCTAGTTACGCCCCTGGTCTGATTCCTGGCTCTAGCTCTGCTGTGGAAGGATGCATTGTGTGAACACAAGCCTAGAGTTGCTATTTTTTATTACACCTGATGTTTCTCTCAGTACTGCTATTGAATGAGGCAGTAAAGTTATGAAACTGCGTTGTGTGAACACAACCCTAGGATTGCTAGTGATGTATTGATTGCACCTTACATGTCATCTATAGCTCTGCTTTTGTATGATGCAGTGAAGTTATGAGACTGCATTGTATGAACACAACCCTAAAGTTCCTGGTTGTGTATTGAGCATCTGGGGGTTTTCTAGCACGGTTACTGATATTTAATATTTAATATTCCGTGATTCTTTGCTGACTGGTATTGTGCCGAGGGACTGGCGTAAGGCAAATGTAATGCCGATCTTCAAAAAGGGCTCTCGAACTTCCCCAGGTAACTATAGACCCGTAAGCTTAACGTCCATTGTGGGGAAACTATTTGAGGGGCTTATAAGGGACTACATCCAGGAATATATAGGGGTACTAGTACTGTATATAAGGGACTACATCCAGGAATATACAGGGGGTAATAGTATATAAGGGACTACATCCAGGAATATACAGGGGGTAATAGTATATAGGGGACTACATCCAGGAATATACAGGGGGTAATAGTATATAAGGGACTACATCCAGGAATATACAGGGGGTAATAGTATATAGGGGACTACATCCAGGAATATACAGGGGGTAATAGTATATAAGGGACTACATCCAGGAATATATAGGGGGTAATAGTATATAAGTGATAACCATCAGGGTTTTACTAAGGACAGAAGCTGTCAAACCAACCTAATATGTTTCTATGAAGAGGTAAGTAGAAGCCTGGATGGCGGCGCGGCTGTGGATATCGTGTACCTGGATGGCGGCGCGGCTGTGGATATCGTGTACCTGGATGGCGGCGCGGCTGTGGATATCGTGTACCTGGATGGGGGGGGGGGCGGCTGTGGATATCGTGTACCTGGATGGCGGCGCGGCTGTGGATATCGTGTACCTGGATGGCGGCGCGGCTGTGGATATCGTGTACCTGGATGGGGGGGGGGGGCGGCTGTGGATATCGTGTACCTGGATGGCGGCGCGGCTGTGGATATCGTGTACCTGGATGGCGGCGCGGCTGTGGATATCGTGTACCTGGATGGGGGGGGCTGTGGATATCGTGTACCTGGATGGCGGCGCGGCTGTGGATATCGTGTACCTGGATGGCGGCGCGGCTGTGGATATCGTGTACCTGGATGGCGGCGCGGCTGTGGATATCGTGTACCTGGATGGGGGGGGGGGCGGCTGTGGATATCGTGTACCTGGATGGCGGCGCGGCTGTGGATATCGTGTACCTGGATGGCGGCGCGGCTGTGGATATCGTGTACCTGGATGGGGGGGCGGCTGTGGATATAGTGTACCTGGATGGCGGCGCGGCTGTGGATATCGTGTACCTGGATGGGGGGGGGGGGCGGCTGTGGATATCGTGTACCTGGATGGGGGGGGGGGCGGCTGTAGATATCGTGTACCTGGATGGGGGGGGGGGCTGTGGATATCGTGTACCTGGATGGGGGGGGGGCGCGGCTGTGGATATCGTGTACCTGGATGGGGGGGCGGCTGTGGATATCGTGTACCTGGATGGGGGGGGGGGGCTGTGGATATCGTGTACCTGGATTTTGCAGAAGCGTGTGACACAGTTCCTCATGGACGTCTGATGGGTAAGTTAAAGTCTATTGGTTTGGAAAATTTAATGTGTAACTGGATTGAAAACTGGCTTAATAATCGTACCCAGAGAGTGGTGGTCAATGATTCCTACTCCGAATGGTCCCCGGTAATAAGTGGTGTACCCCAAGGGTCAGTACTGGGCCTCTTCTGTTTAACTTGTTTATTAATGATATTGAGAATGGAATTAACAGCAATGTTTCTATCTTTGCAGATGACACCAAGCTTTGTAGTACAGTACAGTCTATGGAGGATGTGCAGATGTTACAGGCTTTGTAGTACAGTACAGTCTATGGAGGATGTGCAGATGTTACAGGCTTTGTAGTACAGTACAGTCTATGGAGGATGTGCAGATGTTACAGGCTTTGTAGTACAGTACAGTCTATGGAGGATGTGCAGATGTTACAGGCTTTGTAGTACAGTACAGTCTATGGAGGATGTGCAGATGTTACAGGCTTTGTAGTACAGTACAGTCTATGGAGGATGTGCAGATGTTACAGGCTTTGTAGTACAGTACAGTCTATGGAGGATGTGCAGATGTTACAGGCTTTGTAGTACAGTCTATGGAGGATGTGCAGATGTTACAGGCTTTGTAGTACAGTACAGTCTATGGAGGATGTGCAGATGTTACAGGATGTGTAGTACAGTACAGTCTATGGAGGATGTGCAGATGTTACAGGCTTTGTAGTACAGTACAGTCTATGGAGGATGTGCAGATGTTACAGGCTTTGTAGTACAGTACAGTCTATGGAGGATGTGCAGATGTTACAGGCTTTGTAGTACAGTCTATGGAGGATGTGCAGATGTTACAGGCTTTGTAGTACAGTACAGTCTATGGAGGATGTGCAGATGTTACAGGCTTTGTAGTACAGTACAGTCTATGGAGGATATGCAGATGTTACAGGATGACTTAGACACACTGAGTGTTTGGGCGGCCACTTGGCAAATGAGGTTCAATGTGGATAAATGTAAAGTTATGCACCTGGGTACTAATAACCCGCATGCATCATATGTCCTGGGGGGAGTAATAACCTGCAGCATCCTATGTCCTGGGGGGAATAATAACCTGCAGCATCCTATGTCCTGGGGTGGTTACACTGGTGCAGTCGCTGATGGAGAAGGATCTGGTTGTACTTGTAGATAATAGATTACAGAACAGCACAATGTCAGTCAGCTGCTTCTAAGGCCAGCAGGATATTGTCATGCATTAAAACAGGCATGGACTCTCGGGACAGGGATATAATATTACCGCTCTATAAAGCTTTGGTGCGGCCTCATCTGGAGTCGCCGTCCAGTTTTGGAACCCGATTCATAAAAAGGACGTTCTAGAGCTGGAGAGGGTACAAAGACGGGCAACTAAACTAATAAGGGGAATGGAGCATCTTAGTTATGAGGAGAGATTAAAAGAATTACATTTGTTTAGTCTGGAGAAGAGACGGATAAGGGGAGATATGATTAACTTATTTACATATATAAATGGCCCCTACAAGAAATATGGGGAAAAGATGTTCCAGGTAAAACCCCCTCAAAGGACAAGAGGGCACTGCCTCCGCCTGGAGAGACAAGGGGGCGCTGCCTCCGCCTGGAGAGACAAGGGGGCGCTGCCGCCGCCTGGAGAGACAAGGGGGCGCTGCCTCCGCCTGGAGAGACAAGGGGGCGCTGCCTCCGCCTGGAGAGACAAGGGGGCGCTGCCTCCGCCTGGAGAAAAAAAGGTTCAATCTCCGGAGGCGACAGGCCTTCTTTACCATGAGAACTGTGAATCTGTGGAACAGTCACCCCAGGATCTGGTCACAGCAACAACAGTAGAAGCTTCAAAACAGGAGAGACAAGAGCTGAGAGCAAAATAATATAAATGCATATGTATAGAACCTATCACCCCTCCCCCTTCCCTGTATGTATAGAGCCTATCACCCCTCCCCCTCCCCTGTATGTATAGAACCTATCACCCCTCCCCCTTCCCTGTATCCATCCCCTCCTTGGTTGAACTTGATGGACATGTGTCTTTTTTCAACCGTATTAACTATGTAACTATGTAACTATGTAACTATGTAACTATGTAACTATGTAATGTTGCACTGAAGCTATGAAACAGCATTGTGTGTACACACGCCTAGAGTTGCTACATGTATAGTACTGATATTTGTAAAATAGTAAAACGTAGATATTGCAGGGTCTGATCACAACTTTAGAGTTTCTAGTTGTGTACCGAGTATACCTGGTGTCTGTCTTACATTAGTTCTGCTATTGAAACAATGATCCATTGAAACAATGAGGCTGCATGGTGTGAACACAGCCTTAGGCCTTATGCACACGTTCAGTATTTTTTTCTGGTCCTGAAACAACCCGTGAGAAATTGCGGATTGGACATCCGTATTCCATCCATTGCTGGACCAGACTTCAACTGAGCAGTGAATGAATGGCAGACCCCCTCTGCGGCATCAGACCCCTTCCTGCGGCATCATCAGACCCCCTCTGCGGCGGCATCAGACCCCCTCCTGCGGCATCAGACCCCCTCTGCGGCGGCATCAGACCCCCTCCTGCATCATCAGACCCCCTCTGCGGCATCAGACCCCCTCCTGCGGCTGCATCAGACCCCCTCTGCGGCATCAGACCCCTTCCTGCGGCATCATCAGACCCCCTCCTGCGGCTGCATCAGACCCCCTCTGCGGCATCAGACCCCCTCCTGCGGCTGCATCAGACCCCCTCCTGCGGCTGCATCAGACCCCCTCTGCGGCATCAGACCCCCTCCTGCGGCATCATCAGACCCCCTCTGCGGCGGCATCAGACCCCCTCTGCGGCGGCATCAGACCCCCTCCTGCATCATCAGACCCCCTCTGCGGCATCAGACCCCCTCTGCGGCATCATCAGACCTCCTCTGCGGCGGCATCAGACCCCCTCCGACGGCATCAGACCCCCTCCTGCGGCGGCATCAGACCCCCTCCAGCATCATCAGACCCCATCCTGCATCATCAGACCCCCTCCTGCGGCGGCATCAGACCCCCTCCTGCGGCGGCATCAGACCCCCTCCTGCATCATCAGACCCCCTCCTGCATGATCAGACCCCCTCTGCGGCATCAGACCCCCTCCGGCGGCATCAGACCCCCTCCTGCGGCATCAGACCCCCTCCTGCGGCATCAGACCCCCTCCGGCGGCATCAGACCCCCTCCTGCGGCATCATCAGACCCCTCCTGCGGTAAGGATGCGATCTCCTATGCGATCCTCCTGTGCCGTTCTGCCATCAGTGCTCTTAATTGATTCATTGACACTTTCCTAACCACATAGTAAACACCAATTTATTGAGCTAATTGGTAATGATGATTGGCAGCTGGGCTACAAAGGTACAAGTACTAATTAGCTCAATAAATTGGTGTTTCCTATGTGGTTAGGAAAGTATCAATGAATCAATCAAGAGACTGTGAGCAGTGAATGAATGGCCTGTCAGCTAAATTCGGCACAATATAAAGTATGCAATGTTCCGAGCAGGCACCCTTCTGTATGGTCTTCACCTTGTGGAGTACTACAGATCCCAGCTCTCTGATATACCATCACCAACACTGCCTCAATACATTCGTCTACTGATTCTGCTACAATCGGCATACGGTGTGCAGCAACAGAGATCCGGAGAACTATAGATCCCAGCACTTCTATATACTGCTGTGCAAATAGGAGCATGAGTTATCCATATTTTTGTACGGAAATACGGATGCCAAACATGTTGCAATCCGCAAACAATCCGTAGACAATTGATGTCAATGAGAGGATCCGTGAAAAAATCTGGGTCCGCACCCGGTCCGCACTAGGATTGATTTTCATCCATTTCTGCTACTGATCGTGTGAATAGCCCAATAGACTTCAATGTGCACTAACTCGGATACGGAAATACGGATCCGTAAATTACGGAACGTGTGAATAAGGCCCTAGAATTGCTAGTTGTGTATCAGCTGCTGTGAGGTATCTGGTTTTCTTGTACTACACAGCAGTCTGTTGCCTCTTTACCTGGCGCAGGTTTATTATCATTTTATCTCACTTAATGCAGGAATCTAATGTCCAAAGTCTCAGGGTGAGGAAACCTATGGGAAAGCTCAGTCACTTATGTGTGTATCCTGCAAGATACCATTGTCTCCTTCCTGCACAAGTGATTGTTAATTGTCAAAAACTTACAGTACTATATTTTCACCTACCCGTAACCATTACTAGGATACAGGGTCAGGATTCCTAGAACTCCCCAATTGGTGTCCCTTCACCCAATGATGATTGTCAGGTCTCATGACGTCTGCAAGCAACAAACTGAATCGGCAGGTTGGCATATGTATCCCCTTACAGCAGATGCTGTCAGTATGGGACCAAAGAATAAACAGCCTACATTGGGTTATGGTTTATACCCACAGGTACAAGGGCCTCAACATTTTCTTCAGTCAGTGGCAGACCAATCTCGCCCTCAAAGTGGGTGGAGGCAACCACCAATCCATCTAAGAAGGGGTGATACAGGCGAAGAAGACTTTGTTCCTAACAGAAGTGGCTGTCATCCAACATGTGAGAGATGAGAGCGATAAGTGAGCTCCAGTCCACTTCAGCATATCCATCTATGGGGAAGCTATCGGAGTAAGTAACACATCTACAGTGGTGCATATCCATCTATGGGGAAGCTATCGGAGTAAGTAACACATCTACAGTGGTGCATATCCATCTATGGGGAAGCTATCAGAGTAAGTAACACATCTACAGTGGTGTATATATATCTATGGGGAAGCTATCGGAGTAAGTAACACATCTACAGTGGTGTATATCCATCTATGGGGAAGCTATCGGAGTAAGTAACACATCTACAGTGGTGCATATCCATCTATGGGGAAGCTATCGGAGTAAGTAACACATCTACAGTGGTGCATATCCATCTATGGGGAAGCTATCGGAGTAAGATCCAGAACACATCTACAGTGGTGCATATCCATCTATGGGGAAGCTATCGGAGTAAGATCCAGAACACATCTACAGTGGTGCATATCCATCCATGGGGAAGCTATCGGAGTAAGTAACACATCTACAGTGGTGCATATCCATCTATGGGGAAGCTATCGGAGTAAGTTACACATCTACAGTGGTGTATATATATCTATGGGGAAGCTATCGGAGTAAGTAACACATCTACAGTGGTGCATATCCATCTATGGGGAAGCTACAGGAGTAAGTAACACATCTACAGTGGTGCATATCCATCTATGGGGAAGCTATCGGAGTAAGTAACACATCTACAGTGGTGTATATATATCTATGGGGAAGCTATCGGAGTAAGTAACACATCTACAGTGGTGCATATCCATCTATGGGGAAGCTATCGGAGTAAGTAACACATCTACAGTGGTGCATATCCATCTATGGGGAAGCTATCGGAGTAATATCCAGAACACATCTACAGTGGTGCATATCCATCTATGGGGAAGCTATCGGAGTAAGTAACACATCTACAGTGGTGTATATCCATCTATGGGGAAGCTATCGGAGTAAGTAACACATCTATAGTGGTGCATATCCATCTATGGGGAAGCTATCGGAGTAAGATCCAGAACACATCTACAGTGGTGCATATCCATCTATGGGGAAGCTATCGGAGTAAGTAACACATCTACAGTGGTGCATATCCATCTATGGGGAAGCTATCGGAGTAAGTAACACATCTACAGTGGTGCATATCCATCTATGGGGAAGCTATCGGAGTAAGATCCAGAACACATCTACAGTGGTGCATATCCATCTATGGGGAAGCTATCGGAGTAAGTAACACATCTACAGTGGTGCATATCCATCTATGGGGAAGCTATCGGAGTAAGATCCAGAACACATCTACAGTGGTGCATATCCATCTATGGGGAAGCTATCGGAGTAAGATCCAGAACACATCTACAGTGGTGCATATCCATCCATGGGGAAGCTATCGGAGTAAGTAACACATCTACAGTGGTGCATATCCATCTATGGGGAAGCTATCGGAGTAAGTTACACATCTACAGTGGTGTATATATATCTATGGGGAAGCTATCGGAGTAAGTAACACATCTACAGTGGTGCATATCCATCTATGGGGAAGCTACAGGAGTAAGTAACACATCTACAGTGGTGCATATCCATCTATGGGGAAGCTATCGGAGTAAGATCCAGAACACATCTACAGTGGTGCATATCCATCTATGGGGAAGCTATCGGAGTAAGATCCAGAACACATCTACAGTGGTGCATATCCATCCATGGGGAAGCTATCGGAGTAAGTAACACATCTACAGTGGTGCATATCCATCTATGGGGAAGCTATCGGAGTAAGTTACACATCTACAGTGGTGTATATATATCTATGGGGAAGCTATCGGAGTAAGTAACACATCTACAGTGGTGCATATCCATCTATGGGGAAGCTACAGGAGTAAGTAACACATCTACAGTGGTGCATATCCATCTATGGGGAAGCTATCGGAGTAAGTAACACATCTACAGTGGTGTATATATATCTATGGGGAAGCTATCGGAGTAAGTAACACATCTACGGTCCGATTGGGGAAGCTATCGGAGTAAGTTACACATCTACAGTGGTGCATATCCATCTATGGGGAAGCTATCGGAGTAAGTAACACATCTACAGTGGTGCATATCCATCTATGGGGAAGCTATCGGAGTAAGATCCAGAACACATCTACAGTGGTGCATATCCATCTATGGGGAAGCTATCGGAGTAAGTAACACATCTACAGTGGTGCATATCCATCTATGGGAAAGCTATCGGAGTAAGTAACACATCTACAGTGGTGCATATCCATCTATGGGGAAGCTATCGGAGTAAGTAACACATCTACAGTGGTGCATATCCATCTATGGGGAAGCTATCGGAGTAAGTAACACATCTACAGTGGTGTATATCCATCTATGGGGAAGCTATCGGAGTAAGTAACACATCTACAGTGGTGCATATCCATCTATGGGGAAGCTATCGGAGTAAGTAACACATCTACAGTGGTGCATATCCATCTATGGGGAAGCTATCGGAGTAAGTAACACATCTACAGTGGTGTATATATATCTATGGGGAAGCTATCGGAGTAAGTAACACATCTACAGTGGTGCATATCCATCTATGGGGAAGCTATCGGAGTAAGTAACACATCTACAGTGGTGCATATCCATCTATGGGGAAGCTATCGGAGTAATATCCAGAACACATCTACAGTGGTGCATATCCATCTATGGGGAAGCTATCGGAGTAAGTAACACATCTACAGTGGTGCATATCCATCTATGGGGAAGCTATCGGAGTAAGTAACACATCTACAGTGGTGCATATCCATCTATGGGGAAGCTATCGGAGTAAGATCCAGAACACATCTACAGTGGTGCATATCCATCTATGGGGAAGCTATCGGAGTAAGTAACACATCTACAGTGGTGCATATCCATCTATGGGAAAGCTATCGGAGTAAGTAACACATCTACAGTGGTGCATATCCATCTATAGGGAAGCTATCGGAGTAAGTAACACATCTACAGTGGTGCATATCCATCTATGGGGAAGCTATCGGAGTAAGTAACACATCTACAGTGGTGCATATCCATCTATGGGGAAGCTATCGGAGTAAGTAACACATCTACAGTGGTGCATATCCATCTATGGGGAAGCTATCGGAGTAAGATCCAGAACCCATCTACAGTGGTGTATATCCATCTATGGGGAAGCTATCGGAGTAAGATCCAGAACCCATCTACAGTGGTGTATATCCATCTATGGGGAAGCTATCGGAGTAAGTAACACATCTACAGTGGTGCATATCCATCTATGGGGAAGCTATCGGAGTAAGTAACACATCTACAGTGGTGCATATCCATCTATGGGGAAGCTATCGGAGTAAGTAACACATCTACAGTGGTGCATATCCATCCATGGGGAAGCTATCGGAGTAAGTAACACATCTACAGTGGTGCATATCCATCTATGGGGAAGCTATCGGAGTAAGTAACACATCTACAGTGGTGCATATCCATCTATGGGGAAGCTATCGGAGTAAGTAACACATCTACAGTGGTGCATATCCATCTATGGGGAAGCTATCGGAGTAAGTAACACATCTACAGTGGTGCATATCCATCCATGGGGAAGCTATCGGAGTAAGTAACACATCTACAGTGGTGCATATCCATCTATGGGGAAGCTATCGGAGTAAGTAACACATCTACAGTGGTGCATATCCATCTATGGGGAAGCTATCGGAGTAAGTAACACATCTACAGTGGTGCATATCCATCTATGGGGAAGCTATCGGAGTAAGTAACACATCTACAGTGGTGCATATCCATCTATGGGGAAGCTATCGGAGTAAGATCCAGAACACATCTACAGTGGTGCATATCCATCTATGGGGAAGCTATCGGAGTAAGTAACACATCTACAGTGGTGCATATCGATCTTCAGAGCTGCATGTGATCAGTAGCATTACTGTTAAAAGCAGAAGCTGTTTTTGCATGGACCAAGAGATCTATCCAGCAACAAGGGAAGTCACAATACCTTAATGTAAAAGGCTAAAGCCATGATATAACCCTGACAGAAGAATGGTCTCTGGACCAGGAGATGTTCTAGTGAGTCGCCAGATATTACAGCGACCCATTGGTCCCATGGCCATTTCGGGTAAAACCAGGGTGCGTGGTTTTAACTCCTAAAAACTACTGTGGACAACAATCAGTAGAAGTCTGGTAAGAAGACAATACAGGATCAAGTCTCATTAATCCTGATAACCACAGATTGGCCCAGGAGGTCATTGTGGTAGTTGTTGTTCTCTCCTGATGAATATGTCCAAAGAGACATTTTGGACAATTCCCCAGATTCCTCACCTACTGCCCCATGAGGACGGATTATGTCTGGCAAATCACCAGATATTATGGCGACCCTTACGTGGACCTAATGGCCATTTCGGATAACGCCAGAATACGTGGTTTTTACTCCCTAAAACTGCTAGGGACGACAACCCGTAGTGGTCGTGTAAGGACAAGACAGAATCAGGCCTCATTACTCCTATAGCTCAGGAAGGCATGGCTGTTCTCTCCTGATTCATGTGTCCAAAGGCCATTTTGGAGACTTCCCCAGAATCCTCACTGTCACAGGAGGGCAGATTGTGTCGGGGTCTGGACCACCTATGATTGACGGCCTGAAGATTGACAGGCCTGATGAGCTGAGGCTTTTTAGAATTGGTGGTGAACATGATTCTGCTATTAAGAGCAGAACCCACAAAGAGAACGTCCCTGAGGGTGAAGGACATTGTCTATCCTGGTGTGAAGAATCGGACGTCTCCCATATCACTGTCTATAAAGGCGATCCTCCGATTTCTCCAGGATGGGTGTGAGAATGGGCTGAAGCTGCGACCGTCACAGTCCATGTCTCTGCTCTTTATGCTCTTCCAGGAAGCTGACTGTCCCATAAATCCCTAATACAAAGATTTATTAAAGCTACGCAGAGGATTAAAGCCACTGTAATGGATCCAACTCCCAGGTGGGATCCGAGACTCGTCCTTCATCACCTTGCACGGCTCCGTTTTGAGTTCTTATCTTTAGTTGAATTATAATACCTGACCCTCAAGGTGCTTCCTAGTAGCTATTACATCTGCTAAACGCAGGAGGATGTTCAGACATTAGGAGCCACTGAACCAGATCTTGTTATCCTTCAGGACTTTGTCTTTTACCCTTAAGGTTCCTTCCTTATCCAACATTACTCAGCTAAATTCCTCCAATGAGGAAGCGTTACAACCACACTCTGGTTGTGGGCGGAGCCTTGGGCCTGTGCTCTCTGGTTGTGGGCGGAGTCTTGGTCCTGCGCTCTCTGGTTGTGTGCGGAGCCTTGGGCCTGCACTCTCTGGTTGTGGGCGGAGCCTTGAGCCTGCGCTCTATGGACGGGGGCCGAGCCTTGAGCCTGTGCTCTCTGGTTGTGGGCGGAGTCTTGGTCCTGCGCTCTCTGGTTGTGTGCGGAGCCTTGGGCCTGCACTCTCTGGTTGTGGGCGGAGCCTTGAGCCTGCGCTCTATGGACGGGGGCCGAGCCTTGAGCCTGTGCTCTCTGGTTGTGGGCGGAGCCTTGAGAGTTTATTTAGTGAGAATCAGAGAATTCAGAAGATTTTATCTATCTTTTTCAGGAAGGAACAGGGATTGGAAGTCCTCAAAAGCCACTTTATCCAGATGGATCAGGCAGACTCTGTGTGTTACCAAGAGGTGAGAGTCCAAGTACCTGAATCCATTACGGCCCTTACCACAAGGGCAATGTCTACATCAGGGGTGGAGGAGATGTGCATTCTCATTGATCAGATATACAGAACTGCATTGTGGTCTTCTTATACTTTGGACATTAGAACCTCTGGGCAACCAATCTTGGTAAAGCGGTTCTCATAACTGCTGTATGATTCTCCCCCCTTTATGTGATCTTGCTATATCCCCATTATGTGCTGCTGCTTAGGACGTAAGGGAAAGGGGAATTTTATACTCACCGTAAATTCTCTTTCCTGTAGTCCGAAGCAGCAGCACAAACTAACCCTCCCTTTAAAAGTTTATGCATCATACCTTGAGTGTTTTGGGTTATGTTTTCCTAGATCATTAGAAGTACACAAGGAGGCTGGGTCAGCATAGGCCTTATAGGCGGGGCAATTAACTCTTTATTGCTTGTTACCATCTGTCCTATCATTGCAGGAAGATAGAATCTTCCCCATTATGTGCTGCTGCTTCGGACTACAGGAAAGAGAATTTACGGTGAGTATAAAATTCCACTATATATTACAGGTCTTTACATGGTTTGGCAGATCAGTCAGATGTAAAATGAATGTCCTACCTAGGATAATTATTCAGACTTGGATTTCTTAGCATGAAGAAAGTTTTCTTTTTGTTGACGGACGCGTTTCCTCGCACATTTCGTTTTTTTCTCTTCGCCGCTCGTGCCGGTCCAGGCAGGATTTAATTTTTTTCTTTTTAAATCTGAAAGCGTCTTAACAGGGTGATGAAGAAGTTCCTGCCTGTTTTGGGGGGGGAGGTCATGTCGCCATGTTGATTTGGAGGACAACACACTAGGGATGCACCGAAATATTGATACTACTATCGATATTTTGAGCTAAAAAACAGTTCGGTACCAGGATTTCCTGGTATCGATACTTCATGTTAAAGCTGCACTATTAGGCAACTTAACATAAAGTATAACGCAGAGAACACGGCCGGCGGCTAGCTGAGCGCTGGCCGTGTTCTCTATGTGCCTCTCACTGCCCCTGCAGTCTCCTCCTCTGTTCTCTCTCCTTCCGGCTAAGTAGTGTATAGCGGAGCCGAGTGAGCAGTGTATAGCGGAGCCGAGTGAGCAGTGTATAGCGGAGCCGAGTAAGCAGTGTATAGCGGAGCCGAGTGAGCAGTGTATAGCGGAGCCGAGTGAGCAGTGTATAGCGGAGCCGAGTGAGCAGTGTATAGCGGAGCCGAGTGAGCAGTGTATAGCGGAGCCGAGTGAGCAGTGTATAGCGGAGCCGAGTGAGCAGTGTATAGCGGAGTCGAGTGAGCAGTGTATAGCGGAGCCGGCTAAGTAGTGTATAGCAAAGCCGAGTGAGTAGTGTATAGCAGAGCCGAGTGAGCAGTGTATAGCAGAGCCGAGTGAGCAATGTATAGCAGAGCCGGCTAAGTAGTGTATAGCAAAGCCGAGTGAGCAGTGTATAGCGGAGCCGGCTAAGTAGTGTATAGCAAAGTGAGCAGTGTATAGCGGAGCCGAGTGAGCAGTGTATAGCGGAGCCGAGTGAGCAGTGTATAGCGGAGCCAAGTGGGCAGTGTATAGCGGAGCCGAGTGAGCAGTGTATAGCGGAGTTGTCTGAGTGATCGCTCTACTCTGTACACAGTTATGTAAAAAACGCAAACCTTTACTTTTAACGTAATAAAATTAAAAAAAGCTCCATAAATTGGTATCTCTGTAATAGTGCGGCCTGAAGAGTATAGAAAACATTTCAGGTTTATTATATTCGCTGTCTAGGGAATATTATATTTCTATTGTTGTGTTTTTTTAAAATATTTTAGTAAGTATCGAACTGGTATTGAGTATCGAAATAAAAATGTTAGTATCGGTATCGAACTGAAAATTCTGGTGTCGTGACATCACTACAACACACCTGGTCTCTTAAGTGACCGGGTTCATTTATTAGACTTTGGAAATGAGATGAATGTAATTGATTTCTGGCTGCAGTGTTTTGAGGAGGCCAGGTGGTACACCAAGGCCTTGGTGGAGATGTAAGCTTCTATACATTTGGTGGGACCTGTTAAAGGTGTTTGTACTTATGGTGTCCCACCATGGGTGTTTCGTGTTCAACACCTGTCACAAAAGCCTTTTTACTCAAAGCTAAGTGGTGATGAAGGTAGTTCAGTGTTTTGCCACTAGATGTCAGTGTTTTATATCTATTGCACAGCTGTAGTGAGCAAGGGGTTACTGTTCCTTATATATTATGTATTTTATTGACCAATGTCACGGCCGCGGCGACGTCCCGTGTTCCGGCCCCCGCCGCAGCAACCTCCTCCTGCCCCATGCAGCCGCGGGGCTCCTTGTGCAGGGACCCAGCGCTGCGGCTAGTTCGGCCCCTGGGGGCGCCTCACCTCTCCTCCGCTCCTGTCTCTCACTGTGCCGGCCGGCGCGCGCGTCCCCGCCTCCTAGGGCGCGCGCGCGCGCCGGCTGTCTCAGATTTAAAGGGCCAGTCCGCCCCTAATTGGTGTATGCACACAATCACTCCCTATAAATTCCAGCCCTGCCCCACTACAGGTGTTGGAGCCTCTACATGCTTCCCATAGCGTTTGGCCCAGCTCCCTGTTGTTCCTGATTCCTATCCGCTACCTGGTCCCTAGTCCTTGTTCCTGGTTCCTGTTCCCCTGTCACTCCATTGCTCCTGTGTTCAGCCTGACTCCTGCGGTTACGCCTAGAGGCCTCTGCCAGCACCATCTCCTGCCTACTGCTCCTGCCACGCCTCGCCTGCCGTCACTAGCAACCAAGCCAGGGGTAGCGACCTGGGGGTCGCCTGCCGCAGCAAGTCCATCCCGCCTTGCGGCGGGCTCTGGTGAAAACCAGCGGCCCCTTAGACTCCGCTCCCTGGTGAGGTTAGTGCCATCGCTGGTGACGGTCCAGTGGATCCACTACTCCAGGCGTTACAGTAGGCTCCAACCATGGATCCCGGCGAGGTGCCTGATATCCGTGACGTAGCCCGAGTGGTCGCCCAACAGGCGCAGCAGATCCAGCAACTCACTGCCGCCTTACAGCAGCATACTACAGCCCAGCGCACACCACCTCCTGCTGCTTTTTCTACACTTCGACTGGCTCTCCCAAGCAAATACTCTGGTGGCCCCAAGTTGTGCAGAGGATTCCTGACTCAGTGCACCATGCATATTGAACTTTTAAGTAGTCAGTTTCCCACCGAGCGCTCTAAAGTGGCTTTCATTATCAGCCTATTGGAAGGTAGAGCTCTGGCCTGGGCCACGCCGCTGTGGGACCGAGATGATCCTGTTGCTGCCAATCTCCGAACCTTCTTAGTCGAGTTTCGCTCTGTCTTTGAGGAACCTGCCCGTGCCTCTTCAGCTGAAACTGCTCTCCTCAACCTATCCCAAGGAACTACCTCTGTTGGTGACTACGCCATCCAGTTCCGCACCCTGGCGGCAGAATTAGACTGGAATGAGGCCGCTCTAATAGCCACCTTCAAGAAGGGCCTGTCCAGTCGGGTGAGAGACGTGCTTTCCGCCCGAGACCTACCTACCTCCCTGAACGAACTCATCCTACTGGCCACCAGGGTCGATACTCGTTTTTCTGAGAGAGAGGAGGAGGTCTGGCATGAACGGCGACTAAGCCTGTCCCGTCGCCATCACCAGCTGGCGCCGGTCTTCCAGAATCCTGACGTTCCGGTGTCCCAGTCGACTCCTGAGATTCCTATGCAGGTGGAACGGGCTCACCTGATGCCTGATGAAAGAATTTGTCGTCTGGAGCTGGATCTCTGCCTATACTGCGGTGGTTCGGATCACTTTCGGCTGAGATGTCCCCAACGTCCTCAAGCGTCCGGGAAACGCCAGCACCCAGGTCCGGTGGGAGAGGTCTCCCTAAGTGTTAATGCCACCTCTCCAAAGTTGTCTGTGCCAGTCTCCATCCAGACACCCTCAGGACAAACTCACAAGACTTCTGCCTTTCTCGATTCTGGGTCAGCAGGCAGTTTTATTGCAGCCACATTGGTCCAAAGATGGCGGCTACCCGTGATCCAACTAGCCAGGCCCCTGACTATCTCCTCGGTCACGGGCGAGATTCTTACCGACCATGTGTACTACCAGACCGCACCTCTAGTCCTCCAGGTGGATCCTTTACATCAGGAAAAGATATCCTTCTACGTCCTGCCCCATTCTTCTCCCGCCATCCTCCTGGGACTCCCTTGGCTGCAATTACATGCCCCTAAGCTGGACTGGAGAACAGGGGAGATTCTCAGTTGGGGTCAGGACTGTTCCAACCAGTGTCTCAAGTCACCTCAGACCAAGTATTCTATGTCGTCACCTGACCCCGCCAAGCCTCTATCCGGCCTACCGGCGGAAGACCAAGACTTGGCGGATGCCTTCTCTGCCGAGGAGGCGGACTCTCTACCATCTCACCGGGCGTACGATTGTCCCATAGACCTCCTTCCTGGTTCTTCTTCTCCACGAGGTCGGGTGTACCCTCTCTCCGTACCCGAGACTGAGGCCATGTCCCCCTACATCCGGGAGAACTTACAGAAGGATTTCATCCACAAATCCACATCCCCTCGCCACATTATACCTCCCGATCGCCTAGTGCCAGTCGCCACCTCTACTCTTCAGAAAATACCCCCCGGAAAGACCCATGTTCACCCTGCGCTTCGAAGGAGGATTTTGAAGTGGGGACATTCCTCATTGGAGGCCGGGCACCCTGGAGTCCAAAAGACCGGGCAACGGATCTCCCGCCACTACTGGTGGTCCAGTCTATTCCAAGATGTCAAGGACTTTGTGGCTTCCTGTACCATTTGTGCCAAAAACAAGTCCTCCCGACTAAGGCCTGCCGGCCTATTACAACCTTTGCCAGTTCCAGACCTTCCCTGGCACCACATAGGGATGGACTTCATCACTGATTTGCCTCCATCTGCAGGCAAGAAAGAGGGGGAGG
Source organism: Dendropsophus ebraccatus (assembly GCA_027789725.1). Lineage (NCBI taxonomy): Eukaryota > Metazoa > Chordata > Amphibia > Anura > Hylidae > Dendropsophus > Dendropsophus ebraccatus. The sequence goes on from JAQFWZ010000010.1 coordinate 20,802,625, forward strand.
CCAAAGGGGGGGGTACTGTCACGGCCGCGGCGGCGGCCCGTGTTCCGGGCCGCCGTCGCAACCTCCTCCTGCCCCATGCAGCCGCCGGGCTCCTTGTGCAGGGACCCAGCGCTGCTGCTAGTTCGGCCCGGCTGTCTCAGATTTAAAGGGCCAGTCCGCCCCTAATTGGTGTATGCACACAATCACTCCCTATAAATTCCAGCCCTGCCCCACTACAGGGGTTGGAGCCTCTACATGCTTCCCATAGCGTTTGGCCCAGCTCCCTGTTGTTCCTGATTCCTATCCGCTACCTGGTCCCTAGTCCTTGTTCCTGGTTCCTGCTCCCCTGTCACACCATTGCTCCTGTGTTCAGCCTGACTCCTGCGGTTATGCCTACAGGCCTCTGCCAGCACCATCTCCTGCCTACTGCTCCTGCCACGCCTCGCCCGCCGTCACTAGCAACCAAGCCAGGGGTAGCGACCTGGGGGTCGCCTGCCGCAGCAAGTCCATCCCGCCTTGCAGCGGGCTCTGGTGAAAACCAGCGGCCTTTTAAACTCCGCTGGTGAGGTTAGTGCTATCGCTAGTGACGGTCCAGTGGATCCACTACTCCAGGCGTTACAACCAATAGAGATACTCTTCTTTTATACCCTATCACTCTTCTTCTTTTCTTTATACACACACACCTCTCCACTAATCCCAGGGAAGCACACTAAAAAGCCCCTGTAAGAAGAGTTTTACACTGGTGGGAGGAGGTAGAAGTAGCTCAGTCTTACTCAGATCCTTGTGGGAGGAAGACACACAGAGTGGGCGTCCCTGCTGTAGTTGAGCAAGGGCCTGGCTTTGCCAGGCCCCTTGTCCAGGACAGTTCAGTGTCTGATCTAGACAGTGTGCAGTGAGTCAGTACACATGTGTATGAAGCAGCCAGAGACACTCAGTTTCTCCAGTCTATCTACTATAGCTATTATGCAATGCTAGACACTACAAGGAAAAGTCGGTGATAAACCCAACCCACAACGAGAACCACTCTACAACGTGCAGGGCAGTATCCTAAGCTACAAGAGGAACTAGCCTGGATAGAACAAAGCAACCAGAGGGTCTATGTATCCTGTCTCGCAGTGCACGTGACACCGGGGGAACCTCGGACACTTAGTTTCAACCAGATAACCACAGCTGAGGCTTGTTTCACCCTATTAGGACAAGTAGCTCAACACTGTAGGGCAGAAGGTGGTCAGACACTAGTCTATACACAGGTACAAGTAACTTCTCACTCTCAAGTCTCAAGTATTTCTCTAAAGTTCCGAGAGAGCACAGTACTACATTGGGTTGGGACTCCCTTGACAAACTCCTCTATGCTGCTGCACTCTACTCTAAACTCTCCAAGACCCGCTACATCTACCTCTACTGTATTAAGCAGTTTCAAGTATCTCCGCAGCACAGACCCAGTTGAGTGCTATTACCTGTATAAAGATTATCTATCTAGTGTCACAGTGTTTTGTATTATCCAGAGACTGTACAGTACAGCTGTTCTATACACACTAGCCACACACCTTATTTTTCTCCTTTCTGTGGGTGGCGGTACCGATAGTCCGGGACTACTGCGACAAGAGCCCAAGCGACCCATCACAGTCGGAAGGTCACCGACCATTTGGGGGAATACAGCCAGCCCCAACATAAAGCAGGTACCAACATCACACCTGTCACTAGTAGTTACCTTAGTACGTCACCAGTCGAGTACCACACACTTAGAAATGTTTATGTTTTTTGGTTATTTTATGAACATGTAAACATTAATAAACACTGCCGCCATTTTATTGTTGTTTCTTAGTGATGAATGTGGACTATGATGTCCGAATACCACGCCTCTCCTTACACCTCCTATTACACAGCCCAACCCGCGGTGTATGATAGGCGGATACTTATAGGACCTATTACACAGCCCGACCCGCGGTGTATGATAGATAGGCGGATACTTATAGGACCTATTACACAGCCCGACCCGCGGTGTATGATAGGCGGATACTTATAGGACCTATTACACAGCTCGACCCGCAGTGTATGATAGATAGGCGGGTACTTATAGGACCTATTACACAGCCCGACCCGCGGTGTATGATAGGCGGATACTTATAGGACCTATTACACAGCCCGACCCGCGGTGTATGATAGGCGGATACTTATAGGACCTATTACACAGCCCGACCCGCGGTGTATGATAGGCGGGTACTTATAGAACCTATTACACAGCCCGACCCGCGGTGTATGATAGGCGGATACTTATAGGACCTATTACACAGCCCGACCCGCGGTGTATGATAGATAGGCGGATACTTATAGGACCTATTACACAGCCCGACCCGCGGTGTATGATAGATAGGCGGATACTTATAGAACCTATTACACAGCCCGACCCGCGGTGTATGATAGATAGGCGGATACTTATAGAACCTATTACACAGCCCGACCCGCGGTGTATGATAGGCGGATACTTATAGAACCTATTACACAGCCCGACCCGCGGTGTATGATAGGCGGATACTTATAGGACCTATTACACAGCCCGACCCGCAGTGTATGATAGATAGGCGGATACTTATAGGACCTATTACACAGCCCGACCCGCGGTGTATGATAGGCGGATACTTATAGGACCTATTACACAGCCCGACCCGCGGTGTATGATAGATAGGCGGGTACTTATAGGACCTATTACACAGCCCGACCCGCAGCGTATAATAGATAGACGGATACTTATAGGACCTATTACACAGCCCGACCCGCGGTGTATGATAGGCGGGTACTTATAGAACCTATTACACAGCCCGACCCGCGGTGTATGATAGGCGGATACTTATAGGACCTATTACACAGCCCGACCCGCAGTGTATGATAGATAGGCGGATACTTATAGGACCTATTACACAGCCCGACCCGCGGTGTATGATAGGCGGATACTTATAGGACCTATTACACAGCCCGACCCGCGGTGTATGATAGGCGGATACTTATAGGACCTATTACACAGCCCGACCCGCGGTGTATGATAGATAGGCGGATACTTATAGGACCTATTACACAGCCCGACCCGCGGTGTATGATAGATAGGCGGGTACTTATAGGACCTATTACACAGCCCGACCCGCAGCGTATAATAGATAGGCGGATACTTATAGGACCTATTACACAGCCCGACCCGCGGTGTATGATAGATAGGCGGATACTTATAGGACCTATTACACAGCCCGACCCGCGGTGTATGATAGATAGGCGGGTACTTATAGGACCTATTACACAGCCCGACCCGCAGCGTATAATAGATAGGCGGATACTTATAGGACCTATTACACAGCCTGACCCGCGGTGTATGATAGATAGACGGATACTTATAGGACCTATTACACAGCCCGACCCGCGGTGTATGATAGGCGGATACTTATAGGACCTATTACACAGCCCGACCCGCGGTGTATGATAGATAGGCGGATACTTATAGAACCTATTACACAGCCCGACCCGCGGTGTATGATAGGCGGATACTTATAGGACCTATTACACAGCCCGACCCGCGGTGTATGATAGATAGGCGGATACTTATAGAACCTATTACACAGCCCGACCCGCGGTGTATAATAGATAGGCGGATACTTATAGAACCTATTACACAGCCCGACCCGCAGTGTATGATAGGCGGATACTCATAGAACCTATTACACAGCCCGACCCGCGGCGTATGATAGATAGGCGGGTACTTATAGGACCTATTACACAGCCCGACCCGCAGTGTATGATAGATAGGCGGATACTTATAGAACTTATTACACAGCCCGACCCGCAGTGTATGATAGATAGGCGGATACTTATAGAACCTATTACACAGCCCGACCCGCGGCGTATGATAGATAGGCGGATACTTATAGAACCTATTACACAGCCCGACCCGCGGTGTATGATAGGCGGATACTTATAGAACCTATTACACAGCCCGACCCGCGGTGTATGATAGATAGGCGGGTACTTATAGAACCTATTACACAGCCCGACCCGCGGTGTATGATAGATAGGCGGGTACTTATAGGACCTATTACACAGCCCGACCCGCGGTGTATGATAGATAGGCGGATACTTATAGGACCTATTACACAGCCCGACCCGCAGCGTATAATAGATAGGCGGGTACTTATAGAACCTATTACACAGCCCGACCCGCGGTGTATGATAGATAGGCGGGTACTTATAGGACCTATTACACAGCCCGACCCGCGGTGTATGATAGATAGGCGGGTACTTATAGAACCTATTACACAGCCCGACCCGCGGTGTATGATAGATAGGCGGGTACTTATAGAACCTATTACACAGCCCGACCCGCGGTGTATGATAGATAGGCGGGTACTTATAGAACCTATTACACAGCCCGACCCGCGGTGTATGATAGATAGGCGGATACTTATAGGACCTATTACACAGCCCGACCCGCGGTGTATGATAGATAGGCGGATACTTATAGAACCTATTACACAGCCCCCCCCCCCGCGGCGTATGATAGATAGGCGGATACTTATAGAACCTATTACACAGCCCGACCCGCGGTGTATGATAGATAGGCGGATACTTATAGAACCTATTACACAGCCCGACCCGCGGTGTATGATAGATAGGCGGATACTTATAGAACCTATTACACAGCCCGACCCGCGGTGTATGATAGATAGGCGGGTACTTATAGAACCTATTACACAGCCCGACCCGCGGTGTATGATAGATAGGCGGATACTTATAGAACTTATTACACAGCCCGACCCGCAGCGTATAATAGATAGGGGGATACTTATAGAACCTATTACACAGCCCGACCCGCGGTGTATGATAGATAGGCGGATACTTATAGAACCTATTACACAGCCCGACCCGCGGTGTATGATAGATAGGCGGATACTTATAGGACCTATTACACAGCCCGACCCGCGGTTTATAATAGATAGGCGGATACTTATAGAACCTATTACACAGCCCCCCCCCCCCCCCCCCGCGGCGTATGATAGATAGGCGGATACTTATAGAACCTATTACACAGCCCGACCCGCGGCGTATGATAGGCGGGTACTTAGAACCTATTACACAGCCCGACCCGCGGTGTATGATAGGCGGATACTTATAGAACCTATTACACAGCCCGACCCGCGGTGTATGATAGGTGGATACTTATAGAACCTATTACACAGCCCGACCCGCAGTGTATGATAGGTGGATACTTATAGAACCTATTACACAGCCCGACCCGCAGTGTATGATAGATAGGCGGGTACTTATAGAACCTATTACACAGCCCGACCCGCGGTGTATGATAGATAGGCGGATACTTATAGGACCTATTACACAGCCCGACCCGCGGTGTATGATAGGCGGATACTTATAGAACCTATTACACAGCCCGACCCGCGGTGTATGATAGATAGGCGGATACTCATAGAACCTATTACACAGCCCGACCCGCGGTGTATGATAGATAGGCGGATACTTATAGGACCTATTACACAGCCCGACCCGCGGTGTATGATAGATAGGCGGATACTTATAGAACCTATTACACAGCCCGACCCGCGGTGTATGATAGATAGGCGGATACTTATAGGACCTATTACACAGCCCGACCCGCGGTGTATGATAGATAGGCGGATACTTATAGAACCTATTACACAGCCCGACCCGCGGTGTATGATAGATAGGCGGATACTTATAGAACCTATTACACAGCTCGACCCGCGGTGTATGATAGATAGGCGGATACTTATAGAACCTATTACACAGCCCGACCCGCGGTGTATGATAGATAGGCGGATACGTATAGAACCTATTACACAGCCCGACCCGCGGTGTATGATAGATAGGCGGATACTTATAGAACCTATTACACAGCCCGACCCGCGGTGTATGATAGATAGGCGGATACTTATAGAACCTATTACACAGCCCGACCCGCGGTGTATGATAGATAGGCGGATACTTATAGAACCTATTACACAGCCCGACCCGCAGTGTATGATAGATAGGCGGATACTTATAGAACCTATTACACAGCCCGACCCGCGGTGTATGATAGATAGGCGGATACTTATAGAACCTATTACACAGCCCGACCCGCGGTGTATGATAGATAGGCGGATACTTATAGAACCTATTACACAGCCCGACCCGCGGTGTATGATAGATAGGTTACAACCCCCCCACCTGATGTTTCTCTTTCACCCTGATCCCAGTAACAGGAAGGATGTCATACGATGTCATATAGGGCAGCACTTGCCTGTCCTTGTCCTTCATCACTGCCCTCTGGCTCTGAGGAGTAACTGTCCTCATCTTCCTCCTCCTCCCAGTACGGCTCAGCATCTGGAAAACAAGACACAATAAGAAAAAAAACATTTTAATGCTTAGTAGTCTCTCCAGGTGCTGACCTAGCATGGATGTCCCAGCTCTCACTACCACCACCCCGGGGTATAGTCTGGTCTAGGCCATGTTACACCCCCGGGGTATAGTGTGGCCTAGGCCATGTTACACCCCCGGGGTATAGTGTGGCCTAGGCCATGTTACACCCCGGGGTATAGTCTGGCCTAGGCCATGTTACACCCCGGGGTATAGTGTGGCCTAGGCCATGTTACACCCCCGGGGTATAGTGTGGCCTAGGCCATGTTACACCCCCGGGGTATAGTGTGGCCTAGGCCATGTTACACCCCCGGGGTATAGTGTGGCCTAGGCCATGTTACACCCCCGGGGTATAGTGTGGCCTAGGCCATGTTACACCCCCGGGGTATAGTGTGGCCTAGGCCATGTTACACCCCCGGGGTATAGTGTGGCCTAGGCCATGTTACACCCCCGGGGTATAGTGTGGCCTAGGCCATGTTACACCCCGGGGTATAGTGTGGCCTAGGCCATGTTACACCCCGGGGTATAGTGTGGCCTAGGCCATGTTACACCCCGGGGTATAGTGTGGCCTAGGCCATGTTACACCCCGGGGTATAGTGTGGCCTAGGCCATGTTACACCCTGGGGTATAGACTGGCCTAGGCCCAACTATACCCAGGTATAATCTGGATGCGTGTTAATCTTGCCTGCTACACCAGCTCGGAGGGAATTCTTACCGAGGCCCTTGACTTTTGGCCGAGTCACTGTGGTGACCTCCTCATGGTCTATGGGTTGGCTGGACAGTGAGAAGATGCTGATTTCCGCCACTCGGATAGCCGGATCCTTACGGTTACTATGAAGATCAAGAACCTTCATTCCCTCAGTAGGACGCTGCATCACCTGAAAAATGGCCGACACATCTGATTTAATCTACGAGAACATACAGAGACCTTATAAGACACAATGATTGGGGGGCAAAGTAATAATGAGGAGTTCGGAGGGGAGCCATAAAGAGGAGGAGGGGTGGGGCAGTAATAAGGAGGAGGAGGGGTGGGGCAGTAATAAGGAGGAGGAGGAGGGGTGGGGCAGTAATAAGGAGGAGGAGGGGTGGGGCAGAAATTATGAGGAGGGCGGAGAGGGGCCATAAAGAGGAGGAGGGGTGGTGTAGTAATAAGGAGGAGGAGGGGTGGGGCAGTAATAAGGAGGAGGAGGAGGGGTGGGGCAGTAATAAGGAGGGGTGGGGCAGTAATAAGGAGGAGGAGGGGTGGGGCAGTAATAAGGAGGAGGAGGGGTGGGGCAGTAATAAGGAGGAGGAGGAGGGGTGGGGCAGTAATAAGGAGGAGGAGGAGGAGGGGTGGGGCAGAAATTATGAGGAGGGCGGAGAGGGGCCATAAAGAGGAGGAGGGGTGGGGCAGTAATAAGGAGGAGGAGGGGTGGGGCAGTAATAAGGAGGAGGAGGGGTGGGGCAGTAATAAGGAGGAGGAGGGGTGGGGCAGTAATAAGGAGGAGGAGGTGAGGTGTCCCACAGTTAAGTGCCCTAGGCACCTGTTGTAAAGTTCTTTCTTAAGTTCAGTGGTGATGAAGGTAGCATTCTATACTTTCACCACTAGGTGTCAGTGTTACTTTTAAGCCTTGTTATGTGAAGTGAGTTGAAGGGTTACTGTTGGTATTGTACCTGCTGTCTCATCCTCTACCTATCCCTGCTCTCTACACACACACACACCTACCTACACACACACCTACCTACACACACACACCTACCTACACACACACACCTACCTACACACACACACACACCTACCTACACACACACACACCTACCTACACACACACACACACACACACACACACCTACCTACACACACACCTACCTACACACACACACACACCTACCTACACACACACACCTACCTACACATACACACCTACCTACACACACACACACACCTACCTACACACACACACACACACACACACCTACCTACACACACACCTACCTACACACACACACACACCTACAAACACACACACACCTACCTACACACACACCTACCTACCTACACACACACCTACCTACACACACACCTACCTACACACACACCTACCTACCTACACACACCTACCTACACACACCTACCTACACACACACACACACACCTACGCACACACACACACCTACCTACACACACACCTACCTACACACACACACCTACCTACACATACACACCTACCTACACACACACACACCTACCTACACACATACACCTACCTACCTACACACATACACCTACCTACCTACACACACACACACACCTGGGACAGTAGCCAAATAGCCCCATGTGGGAGGGAGACAGTTCAGTCTAGATAGTGTGTTTAGTGAGTTAAAGGGGTATTCCCCCCAAAATCTTTTTGACACTATGTAAAACCCCTTCACAGCTTCACATATTGGCTAATACAAGTTATTATGTGTCCTGTGTCTCTTTCTGTCAGCATTCACAGCCCGTGCTGATCAGTTTCCTTCTCCCTCGTCCCCAGCAGCTCTCCCCCTCCCCTCCCCCTCCCCCCCCCCATGCTGATAACGTTCTCCCTCACGGTGTGTGTAGCCCGCTCTGGGCAGCTCTCCCACCTCCCCCCCCCCCTATGCTGATAGCGTTCTCCCTCACGGTGTGTGTAGCCCGCTCTGGGCAGCTCTCCCCCTCCCCTCTCCCCTCCCCCCCTATGCTGATAACGTTCTCCCTCACGGTGTGTGTAGCCTGGTCTGGGCAGCTCTCCCCCCCCCCCCCCCTATGCTGATAACGTTCTCCCTCACGGTATGTGTAGCCTGGTCTGGGCAGCTCTCCCCCTCCCCTCTCCCCTCCCCCCCATGCTGATAACGTTCTCCCTCATGGTGTAGCCCGCTCTGGGCAGCTCTCCCCGGACTGTGACGGGACTGCAGGAGACCAGAATGACACAGTGAGAAGCATGGGTCGGGGAGGAGGTGGTTGCTATCATGGACGAGCTACACAGCCCAGACAGTGATCCTGCAGCAGGACTGGGAAGGGTGTCCGCTGTAAGAGAGTCCTGACCAGGCACTGCTGCACATCAGTCTCCCTCTCTGACTGCTCTATGGCAATGACACCTAGCCCCCCTTCCCTCATCCAATGTAGAAATAAGGAGCACCAGGGAAGGAAAGAAAGCTAAGGGAGAAGAACTGCATGATGGGAAATGTATTTTCCTGGCCGGCGCCATCTTGGACATAAACAGGTGTTTTAGAAAAACTTTTGAACCAGGAATGTCAGCAGCTAGAAAGATGGGAGACGGCTCAAAATACTCAGGGAGACTTGGTAAGTGAGACCAGCTAGGTTTGGGAGCATTTCATTTTTTAGCGCTTGGGGGGAATACCCCTTTAAGTCTAAGACATGTGTATAAGCAACCAGAGACACTCAGTTCTTCTAGTCTATCTACTATAGCTACTATGCAGTGCCAGACACTACAAAGGGAGAAATGTCGGGGATAAACCCAGTGCACACAGAGAACCACTCTACAAAGTGCAGGGCAGTACCCTACAACACAAAAGGAACTAGTCTGGATAGAACAAAGCTACCAGAAGAGCTACGTATCCTTTCTTGCAGTGCAAGTAAACTCGGGAAGTCTTGGTCACTTAGCTTCACCCAGGTAAGCACGGCTGGGGCTTGTATCACCCTAGTAGTAGGAGTAGCCTGACATTGTAGGGCAGAAGGTGGTCAGACATCAATCTATACACGGGTACAAGTATCCCTCACTCTCAAGTATTTCTCTAAAGTTCCGGGAGAGCACAGAACTACATTGGATTGGGACTCCCTTTACAAACTCCTCTCTTCTACACTGCTTTACTCTATTCTAAACTCTCTAAGCACTACTACATCTACCTCTAATATATTCTGCTCCTCCAAGTATCTGCAGCACAGACCCAGTTAAGCACTAACTCCGCCTGTACAAAGATTCATCGATTTCTGTAACAGTGTCCTGTATTATCCAGAGATAGTAAATCTGTTCTATCACTGGGACTCAGTCATCCTTTCCTCCGCACCGGCACCTATTCACACAGCACCTTGGGTCATTTTTACCCTTTCTGTGGGTGGCAGTAGCGACAGTCCAGGTGGGTCAGTTGCCACTCAGGACTACTGTGACAACATCCAAAGCGACCCATTACAGCCCGGCAGGTCCCCGACCATTTGGGGAACAGTACAGACCGGCCAAACTAAAAGCAGGTACCAGCATCACACACTATCATCACTGGCCGAGTACTACTACCAACAAGACAGTGAGGAGGGGGTGGGGCAGTAATGAGCAGGGGCAGACAGTGAGGAGGGGGTGGGGCAGTAATGAGCAGGGGCAGACAGTGAGGAGGGGGTGGGGCAGTAATGAGCAGGGGCAGACAGTGAGGAAGGGGGTGGGGCAGTAATGAGCAGGGGCAGACAGTGAGGAAGGGGTGGGGCAGTAATGAGCAGGGGCAGACAGTGAGGAGGGGGTGGGGCAGTAATGAGCAGGGGCAGACAGTGAGGAGGGGGTGGGGCAGTAATGAGCAGGGGAAGACAGTGAGGAGGGGGTGGGGCAGTAATGAGCAGGGGCAGACAGTGAGGAAGGGGTGGGGCAGTAATGAGCAGGGACAGACAGTGAGGAGGGGGTGGGGCAGTAATGAGCAGGGGCAGACAGTGAGGAGGGGGTGGGGCAGTAATGAGGAGGGGGAAGGGCATCACCTCTGCCATGTTAATGACCCCAATAGCCAGAGACTTGTAGCCCAGGATGGTGCGGTTCTTGTATCGCTTGCGGCGCTGTAACATGATCTGCAAGTTGTTGGCGTCTCTCTTCAGGAAATGCGGATACTGAAAGGAAATACAAAATGGAGTACAGGGTAAATCCCGCACCACCCTACACATTGTACAACCTCCTCTCACATATCTATAGATGACCGGGCACACGTGTAGATGATGGAGTGTCTATAGATGACAGGGCACACGTGTAGATGATGGAGTGTCTATAGATGACGGGACACACGTGTAGATGATAATGGAGTGTCTATAGATGACGGGGCACACGTGTAGATGATGGAGTGTCTATAGATGACGGGGAACACATGTAGATGATAATGGAGTGTCTATAGATGACGGGACACACGTGTAGATGATAATGGAGTGTCTATAGATGACGGGGCACACGTGTAGATGATGGAGTGTCTATAGATGACCGGGCACACGTGTAGATGATAATGGAGTGTCTATAGATGACGGGGAACACATGTAGATGATAATGGAGTGTCTATAGATGACGGGGAACACATGTAGATGATAATGGAGTGTCTATAGATGACCGGGAACACGTGTAGATGATAATGGAGTGTCTATAGATGACGGGGCACACGTGTAGATGATGGAGTGTGTCTATAGATGACAGGGCACACGTGTAGATGATGATGGAGTGTGTCTATAGATGACGGGGCACACGTGTAGATGATGATGATGGAGTGTCTATAGATGACGGGACACACGTGTAGATGATGATGATGGAGTGTCTATAGATGACCGGGCACACGTGTAGATGATGATGAAGTGTCTATAGATGACGGGACACACGTGTAGATGATAATGGAGTGTCTATAGATGACGGGGCACACGTGTAGATGATGGAGTGTCTATAGATGACCGGGCACACGTGTAGATGATAATGGAGTGTCTATAGATGACGGGGAACACATGTAGATGATAATGGAGTGTCTATAGATGACGGGGAACACATGTAGATGATAATGGAGTGTCTATAGATGACCGGGAACACGTGTAGATGATGGAGTGTCTATAGATGACCGGGCACACGTGTAGATGATAATGGAGTGTCTATAGATGACGGGGAACACGTGTAGATGATAATGGAGTGTCTATAGATGACGGGGCACACGTGTAGATGATAATGGACTGTCTATAGATGACAGGGCACACGTGTAGATGATGGAGTGTCTATAGATGACAGGGCACACGTGTAGATGATGATTGAGTGTGTCTATAGATGACGGGACACACGTGTAGATGATTGAGTGTGTCTATAGATGACGGGGCACACGTGTAGATGATGATGATGGAGTGTCTATAGATGACCGGGCACACGTGTAGATGATGATGAAGTGTCTATAGATGACGGGACACACGTGTAGATGATGATGATGGAGTGTCTATAGATGACCGGGCACACGTGTAGATGATGATGAAGTGTCTATAGATGACGGGACACACGTGTAGCTGATGATGGAGTGTCTATAGATGACAGGACACACGTGTAGATGATGATGATGGAGTGTCTATAGATGACCGGGCACACGTGTAGATGATGATGAAGTGTCTATAGATGACGGGACACACGTGTAGATGATGTAGTGTGTCTATAGATAACGGGACACACGTGTAGATGATGATGATGGAGTGTCTATAGATGACCGGGCACACGTGTAGATGATGAAGTGTCTATAGATGACGGGGCACACGTGTAGATGATGGAGTGTGTCTATAGATGACGGGGCACACGTGTAGATGATGGAGTGTCTATAGATAACGGGACACACGTGTAGATGATGATGATGGAGTGTCTATAGATGACGGGCACACGTGTAGATGATAATGGAGTGTCTATAGATAACGGGACACACGTGTAGATGATGGAGTGTCTATAGATGACCGGACACACGTGTAGATGATAATGGAGTGTCTATAGATGATGGGGCACACGTGTAGATGATGATGATGGAGTGTCTATAGATAACGGGACACACGTGTAGATGATGATGGAGTGTCTATAGATGACAGGGCACACGTGTAGATGATAATGGAGAGTCTATAGATGACAGGGCACACGTGTAGATGATGATGATGGAGTGTCTATAGATGACGGGGCACACGTGTAGATGATGATGATGGAGTGTGTCTATAGATGACGGGGCACACATGTAAATGATAATGGAGTGTCTATAGATAACGGGACACACGTGTAGATGATGGAGTGTCTATAGATGACGGGACACACGTGTAAATGATAATGGAGTGTCTATAAATGACGGGGCACACGTGTAGATGATGATGATGGAGTGTGTCTATAGATGACGGGGCACACATGTAGATGATGATGGAGTGTCTATAGATGACAGGGCACACGTGTAGATGATGGAGTGTCTATAGATGACAGGGCACACGTCTAGATGATAATGGAGTGTCTATAGATGACGGGACACACGTGTAGATGATGATGGAGGGTCTATAGATGACGGGGCACACGTGTAGATGATGGAGTGTCTATAGATGACCAGGCACACGTGTAGATGATGATGATGGAGTGTCTATAGATGACCGGACACACGTGTAGATGATGATGAAGTGTCTATAGATGACGGGGCACACGTGTAGATGATGACTGAGTGTCTAAAGATGACTGGGCACACGTGTAGATGATGGAGTGTGTCTATAGATGACGGGGCACACGTGTAGATGATGGAGTGTGTCTATAGATGACAGGGCACACGTGTAGATGATGATGATGGAGTGTCTATAGATGACGGGACACACGTGTAGATGATAATGGAGTGTCTATAGATGACGGGACACACGTGTAGATGATGGAGTGTGTCTATAGATGACAGGGCACACGTGTAGATGATAATGATGGAGTGTGTCTATAGATGACCGGGCACACGTGTAGATGATGGAGTGTCTATAGATGACAGGGCACACGTGTAGATGATAATGGAGTGTCTATAGATGACGGGGCACACGTGTAGATGATGACTGAGTGTCTATAGATGACTGGGCACACGTGTAGATGATGATAATGGAGTGTCTATAGATGACGGGGCACACGTGTAGATGATGATAATGGAGTGTCTATAGATGACCGGGCACACGTGTAGATGATGGAGTGTCTATAGATGACGGGACACACGTGTAGCTGATGATGGAGTGTCTATAGATGACCGGGCACACGTGTAGATGATGGAGTGTCTATAGATGACGGGACACACGTGTAGATGATGATAATGGAGTGTCTATAGATGACGGGGCACACGTGTAGATGATGATAATGGAGTGTCTATAGATGACCGGGCACACGTGTAGATGATGGAGTGTCTATAGATGACGGGACACACGTGTAGCTGATGATGGAGTGTCTATAGATGACCGGGCACACGTGTAGATGATGGAGTGTCTATAGATGACGGGACACACGTGTAGATGATGATGATGGAGTGTGTCTATAGATGACGGGGCACATGTGTAGATGATGATGATGGAGTGTGTCTATAGATGACGGGGCACATGTGTAGATGATAATGGAGTGTCTATAGATGACGGGACACACGTGTAGCTGATGATGGAGTGTCTATAGATGACAAGGCACACGTGTAGATGATAATGGAGTGTCTATAGATGACGGGGCACACGTGAAGATGATAATGGAGTGTCTATAGATGACGGGACACACGTGTAGCTGATGATGGAGTGTCTATAGATGACAGGGCACACGTGTAGATGATGATGATGGAGTGTCTATAGATGACGGGGCACACGTGTAGATGATGATGATGGAGTGTGTCTATAGATGACGGGGCACATGTGTAGATGATAATGGAGTGTCTATAGATGACGGGACACACGTGTAGATGATGGAGTGTCTATAGATGACCGGGCACACGTGTAGATGATGACTGAGTGTCTATAGATGACGGGGCACACGTGTAGATGATGGAGTGTGTCTATAGATGACCGGGCACACGTGTAGATGATGGAGTGTCTATAGATGACGGGGCACACGTGAAGATGATAATGGAGTGTCTATAGATGACGGGACACACGTGTAGATGATGGAGTGTCTATAGATGACCGGGCACACGTGTAGATGATGATGATGGAGTGTCTAAAGATGACGGGGCACACGTGTAGCTGATGATGGAGTGTCTATAGATGACGGGACACACGTGTAGCTGATGATGGAGTGTCTATAGATGACAGGACACACGTGTAGATGATGATGATGGAGTGTCTATAGATGACCGGGCACACGTGTAGATGATGATGGAGTGTCTATAGATGATGGGGCACACGTGTAGATGATGATAATGGAGTGTCTATAGATGACCGGGCACACGTGTAGATGATGGAGTGTCTATAGATGACCGGGCACACGTGTAGATGATGATGGAGTGTCTATAGATGACAGGGCACACGTGTAGATGATGGAGTGTCTATAGATGACGGGACACACGTGTAGATGATGATGATGGAGTGTCTATAGATGACGGGGCACACGTGTAGATGATAATGGAGTGTCTATAGATGTCCGGGCACACGTGTAGATGATAATGGAGTGTCTATAGATGACGGGGCACACGTGTAGATGATGATGGAGTGTCTATAGATGTCCGGACACACGTGTAGATGATGATAATGGAGTGTGTCTATAGATGACGGGACACACGTGTAGATGATGATGGAGTGTCTATAGATGACAGGGCACACGTGTAGATGATGATGGAGTGTCTATAGATGACGGGGCACACGTGTAGATGATGGAGTGTCTATAGATGATGGGGCACACGTGTAGATGATGGAGTGTCTATAGATGACAGGGCACACGTGTAGATGATGGAGTGTCTATAGATGACGGGGCACACGTGTAGATGATGATGGAGTGTCTATAGATGACGGGGCACACGTGTAGATGATGGAGTGTGTCTATAGATGACAGGGCACACGTGTAGATGATAATGATGGAGTGTGTCTATAGATGACCGGGCACACGTGTAGATGATGGAGTGTCTATAGATGACAGGGCACACGTGTAGATGATAATGGAGTGTCTATAGATGACGGGGCACACGTGTAGATGATGACTGAGTGTCTATAGATGACTGGGCACACGTGTAGATGATGATAATGGAGTGTCTATAGATGACGGGGCACACGTGTAGATGATGATAATGGAGTGTCTATAGATGACCGGGCACACGTGTAGATGATGGAGTGTCTATAGATGACGGGACACACGTGTAGCTGATGATGGAGTGTCTATAGATGACGGGGCACACGTGTAGATGATGGAGTGTCTATAGATGACGGGGCACGTGGTCTGTTCTGATTCCTGAATTGCTATGGTACCATCTAGAGCAGTGCTTCTCAAACTGTGAGGCGGGCGTCACCAGTGAGGCGCCCCCTAGTTGTTGGTGAGGACTAGCTGAGGAGCCAGTTTTCAAAAAAGTAATTATGATCTGCACAGTCCTTTTGCTGTTTGCAAAAATCTCAATTTTAGCAACATTATTAATTTATTTTGTACTTGCTTTATTAGTATCTAGAGTATTGGAGACAGGTGAAAGGCGGCCCTAGCATTATTTTCAGCTTTTAAATGGACTTTCACCATATGTAGTGAGGCCCAGGCGCCCTCTTGGTCAGTCTGGTGAGGCCCAGGCATCCTCTTGGTCAGAGTCTGGTGAGGCCCAGGCATCCTCTTGGTCAGTCTGGTGAGGCCCAGGCGCCCTCTTGGTCAGTCTGGTGAGGCCCAGGCATCCTCTTGGTCAGTCTGGTGAGGCCCAGGCGCCCTCTTGGTCAGTCTGGTGAGGCCCAGGCATCCTCTTGGTCAGTCTGGTGAGGCCCAGGCATCCTCTTGGTCAGAGTCTGGTGAGGCCCAGGCATCCTCTTGGTCAGTCTGGTGAGGCCCAGGCATCCTCTTGGTCAGTCTGGTGAGGCCCAGGCGCCCTCTTGGTCAGTGTGGTGAGGCCCAGGCGCCCTCTTGGTCAGTCTGGGGAGGCCCCAGCATCCTCTTGGTCAGTCTGGTGAGGCCCAGGCATCCTCTTGGTCAGTCTGGTGAGGCCCCGGTATCCTCTTGGTCAGTCTGGTGAGGCCCAGGCATCCTCTTGGTCAGTCTGGTGAGGCCCAGGAATCCTCTTGGTCAGTCTGGTGAGGCCCAGGCATCCTCTTGGTCAGTCTGGTGAGGCCCAGGCGCCCTCTTGGTCAGTCTGGTGAGGCCCCGGCGCCCTCCTGGTCAGTCTGGTGAGGCCCAGGCATTGCCTTGGACTGTTGGGTGAGGCTCCAGTAGAAAAAGTTTGAGAAGCACTGATCTACCGGATATAATAACAAATCTCACCTGCAGGGAGAAGGTGAGCTCCAGCTCTGTCTCCATCACCCCACATGGAGGAAGGTGGTACTCATTGGAACGCAGAACTCTCTTAGACCCCTGGATGAAAGAAGAAAGTAGTACATCACTATAATGATTTATTCTAATACACTGACCGCTGTCACGTATCTGAGCAGTATAACACACCGATGTCCGTCCCGTATCCGAGCAGTATAACACACCGATGTCCGTCCCGTATCTGAGCAGTATAACACACCGATGTCCGTCCCGTATCCGAGCAGTATAACACACCGATGTCCGTCCCGTATCCGAGCAGTATAACACACCGATGTCCGTCCCGTATCCGAGCAGTATAACACACCGATGTCCGTCCCGTATCAGAGCAGTATAACACACCGATGTCCGTCCCGTATCCGAGCAGTATAACACACCGATGTCCGTCCCGTATCCGAGCAGTATAACACACTGATGTCCGTCCCGTATCCGAGCAGTATAACACACCGATGTCCGTCCCGTATCAGAGCAGTATAACACACCGATGTCCGTCCCGTATCCGAGCAGTATAACACACCGATGTCCGTCCCGTATCCGAGCAGTATAACACACTGATGTCCGTCCCGTATCCGAGCAGTATAACACACCGATGTCCGTCCCGTATCCGAGCAGTATAACACACCGATGTCCGTCCCGTATCCGAGCAGTATAACACACCGATGTCCGTCCCGTATCCGAGCAGTATAACACACCCATGTCCGTCCCGTATCCGAGCAGTATAACACACCGATGTCCGTCCCGTATCAGAGCAGTATAACACACCGATGTCCGTCCCGTATCAGAGCAGTATAACACACCGATGTCAGTCCCGTATCCGAGCAGTATAACACACCGATGTCCGTCCCGTATCCGAGCAGTATAACACACCGATGTCCGTCCCGTATCCGAGCAGTATAACACACCGATGTCCGTCCCGTATCCGAGCAGTATAACACACCGATGTCAGTCCCGTATCCGAGCAGTATAACACACCGATGTCCGTCCCGTATCCGAGCAGTATAACACACCGATGTCCGTCCCGTATCCGAGCAGTATAACACACCGATGTCCGTCCCGTATCCGAGCAGTATAACACACCGATGTCCGTCCCGTATCCGAGCAGTATAACACACCGATGTCCGTCCCGTATCCGAGCAGTATAACACACTGATGTCCGTCCCGTATCAGAGCAGTATAACACACCGATGTCCGTCCCGTATCCGAGCAGTATAACACACCGATGTCCGTCCCGTATCCGAGCAGTATAACACACTGATGTCCGTCCCGTATCCGAGCAGTATAACACACCCATGTCCGTCCCGTATCCGAGCAGTATAACACACCGATGTCCGTCCCGTATCCGAGCAGTATAACACACCGATGTCCGTCCCGTATCAGAGCAGTATAACACACCGATGTCCGTCATGAGCCAGGAGCCGCGATCTCTGCAAGCTAACTTTTATATTGCTATCTGTAAGCGAGTTTTGGAGCGTGTGAGTTTGATCTGAAGTTTGGGACTTTAATATTCAGGGAAGGAGTGTGTAATATACCTGGTACTGAGTTTATATCTAACAAATCCCTGTACACATATAGTATATAGCAAGCAGGGGCCTAGCTAATGTCTCCTGGGCCCTGGTGCAAGAGGTCAACTTGGGCCCCTCCTTCCTCGACCAAGCGATGCTATTGGTATATTACAAAACCGATATTACCAATATATAACTGATATTACCAATAATACCAGTATATAGGAAATATTATCACCATATTACAGCCATACTGTTACTGACCAAATCCTGTCCAATACTGACCAATATTACCAGTATACAAGGGGCAAATATTACCACCACAACCATCACCACCATATTGTTACTGACCAAATCCACTATACGAAATCCAATACAACACAGTACCAGATTACAAGCAACAAATACCACCACATACTGACTAATACCACCACATACTGACTAACACCGCCACATACTGACTAACACCGCCACATACTGACTAACACCGCCACATACTGACTAACACCACCACATACTAACACCGCCACATACTGACTAACACCGCCACATACTGACTAACACCACCACATACTGACTAACACCACCACATACTGACTAACACCACCACATACTAACACCGCCACATACTGACTAACACCGCCACATACTAACACCACCACATACTGACTAATACCACCACATACTAACACCACCACTGCTACTGAATAATCCACTGTACACAGATCACTATCACCTCATCCAGTCATATAGAGGTGGCAGCAGCTCTACACAGGCTCTATACACCATATACATTACAGTGCAGTTACATCAGGTGACTTACAGGGGGCGTCTTTTCTGATCAGAGTTCTTCCCTTTTCATTTTCTTCTTCTCCATCCACCCCAAGCCACAAATCCACAGAATCTGCCAGACAGACATATTAGGCTCCACACTCTGTCACTATCCTCATCTCTATACTAACTGCACATCTGTATTGGCCCCTTTATGCCCTCATCTGGTTGGTAAGCGGACTCTATGTGACCCCCTTATAGTACAGATGTAGCCAGGCTTAGGGCCCTATTTCACAGTAACGATAATCGGCCGGATCGGCCCCATTTGGCCCGATTCGGCCGATTATCGTTCGGTGAAATAGAGAGAATGATCAGCCGATGATCGTGTCATCGGCTGATCGTTCATTTAGGGCCAGACCTAAAATCATCTTTCCCCCACCGCGCATTGCTACGGTTGAATAGCGGTACACGGCGGGCGACCGACGATTTGAAGCAGCAGCAGCAGCATCATACATTACCTGTCAGGTCTTCTTCTCCGCGCTGTCTTTCTCCCCAGGTCCGGCGCGCTCTATCTTCTGAATGGCCAGTCAGCTGACGGAGCGCTCAGCCAATCACAGGCCGGGACCGCCGCGGCCTGTGATTGGCTGAGTGTGGCCTGTCAGCTGACCGGCCATTCTGAAGATAGAGCACGCGGGACCCTGGGATGAAGACAGCGCGGAGAAGAAGACCTGACAGGTAATGTATGATGCTGCAAGGACATCGGTAACGATCTCCCTGCAGCCCTCACTCAATGATCATCGGGCAGTGGAATAGGCCCAGTAAACGAGCGGCGATCTAGCAGATCGCCGCTCGTTTACATCGTTGATCGGGCCCTCCTCAGCCCATGGAATACGACCCTTACCATGAGTAGTAGCCAGGGTTAACTTGATCCCTGATGCAACAATTGTGTCAGGGAGCTGTGTTAAGTGAATTAGAAAGTTGAGTTAAATGCGTTACTGTGATCAAGTTAACCCTGGCTACAACTCATGGTAAGCCTGGCTACATCTGTACATACCCCCCTCTGTGTAGACCACTATAGTACATGCATCCCTCTGTGCATGCTCTATTGTATACGCCCCCCCCCCCGTGTAGTCCCCCTTATAGATAGCCCCCAATGTTATCCCCCTTATAGATGCCCCCCCATGTATCCCCCTTATAGATAGCCCCCCATGTATCCCCCTTATAGATAGCCCCCCATGTATCCCCCTTATAGATAGCCCCCCCATGTATCCCCCTTATAGATAGCCCCCCCATGTATCCCCCTTATAGATGTCCCCCCATGTATCCCCCTTACAGATGCCCCCCATGTATCCCCCTTATAGATAGCCCCCCCATGTATCCCCCTTATAGATGCCCCCTGTTATCCCTCTTATAGATGGCCCCCAATGTTATCCCCCTTATAGATGTCCCTTCTGTTATCCCCCTTATAGATGTCCCCCCATGTATCCCCCTTATAGATGTCCCTCCTGTTATCCCCCTTATAGATGTCCCTCCTGTTATCCCCCTTATAGATGGCCCCCCCATGTATCCCCCATATAGATGCCCCTCCATGTTATCCCTCTTATAGATGCCCCCCATGTATCCCCCTTATAGATGCCCCCCCCCATATTATCCCCTGTATACATGGCCCCCATGTATCCCCCTTATAGATGTCCCTCCTGTTATCCCCCTTATAGATGTCCCTCCTGTTATCCCCCTTATAGATGTCCCTCCTGTTATCCCCCTTATAGATGGCCCTCCTGTTATCCCCCTTATAGATGGCCCCCCATGTATCCCCCTTATAGATGCCACTCCATGTTATCCCCCTTATAGATGCCCCCATGTACCCCTCTTTTGTTGCCCCCCATGTTATCCCCCCAGTCTGTGCAAAGCCGATAAGGAAAAAAAAAAAAAAAAAAAAGACTCACCTGCAACTCGCTCCCTTGCTGTCTGTCTCTTCTCCTGCAGGTTCTGGTGTACTTGGGATACATTACTATAGCCTGTACACACACAGGTGGATGGTCAGGGGAGTGAGCCATCTGGGTGAACCTCTCAGTCCCTTCCAGCACAGGGGCAGCGATCTCTGCAGGTAAGTGCCTTTATATTCAGATCTGTCAGAAAGCTTTTGTCTCAAGTGTTTGTTGTTAGTTTTTTATTTATACTTTATGTCCCCATTAAAATGAGCACCATGTGTGACAATGCGGTTCAATGTACATCCTGTGCGATGTATGCAATCTATGATCAACCGATTGAGGGTATATACCATCGTGGGAGGTGTATGGGTGGGGAGGAATATACCATTGTGGGAGATGTATGGGGGGGGAGGTATATACCATTGTGGGAGATGTATGGGGGGGAGGTATATACCATTGTGGGAGATGTATGGGGGGGGAGGGTATATACCATTGTGGGAGATGTATGGGGGGTGAAAGTATATACCATTGTGAGAGATGTATGGGGGGTGAGGGTATATACCATTGTGGGAGATGTATGGGGGGAGGTATATACCATTGTGGGAGATGTATGGGGGGGGGGGGGGAGGGTATATACCATCGTGGGAGGTGTATGGGTGGGGAGGAATATACCATTGTGGGAGATGTATGGGGGGTGAGGGTATATACCATTGTGGGAGATGTATGGAGGGGGAGGTATATACCATTGTGGGAGATGTATGGGGGGGGGGGGAGGGTATATACCATTGTGGGAGATGTTTGGAGGGGGAGGTATATACCATTGTGGGAGATGTATGGGGGGGGTATATACCATTGTGGGAGATGTATGGGGGGGGGGAGGGTATATACCATTGTGGGAGATTTATGGGGGGGGGAGGGTATATACCATTGTGGGAGATGTATGGGGGGGAGGTATATACCATTGTGGGAGATGTATGGGGGGGGGAGGGTATATACCATTGTGGGAGATGTATGGAGGGTGAGGGTATATACCATTGTGGGAGATGTATGGGGGGGTGAGGGTATATACCATTGTGGGAGATGTATGGGGGGGGGGGGAGGGTATATACCATTGTGGGAGATGTATGGGGGGGGAGGTATATACCATTGTGGGAGATGTATGGGTGGGAGGGTATATACCATTGTGGGAGATGTATGGGGGGGGAGGTATATACCATTGTGGGAGATGCATGGGGGGTGAGGGTATATACCATTGTGGGAGATGTATGGAGGGTGAGGTATATACCATTGTGGGAGATGTATGGGGGGGGGGGAGGGTATATACCATTGTGAAGCCCAGATCCTGGATGTAAATGAGCAGCACCACAGATTGAGATAGATCGGCAAGCTGGAAAGGGGTCTGGTGCTGACTGAGGAAGCGCTCGCAGGGGTAGATGGGGGAGGGGTGATAGCATGGAGGGGGCAGGAGGAAGAGGCAGCTAGTTGGGTCACAGTTAGAAAACGGGGTAGAGGGAAGAGTGTGAGGGAGGCCAGTCCTGATCTGGCACACCCCAACAAGTTTGCCAAATTGGGGATGAGGGGGATGCTGGTTCAGGGGGGCATTGCTGCAGCAGGACACTGACAGCCAGGGGGGTGTCTGCTCCAGTAAGGTGGGAAACAGGAGTTCAGGGCAGGCCAGGCAGGTACTGGTAGTGGGGGGCTCAATTATTAGGGGGACAGACAGGGCAATCTGTCACAAAGACCGGGATCGTCGAACGGTGTGTTGCCTTCCTGGCGCTCGAGCTCGTCACATCGCGGATCGGGCTGACAGATTACTGGGAGGGGCTGGCGATGACCCAGCAGTCATGGTGCACATTGGCACCAATGATAAAGTTAGAGGTTGGTGGCGGGTCCTTAGGCAGGAAGCTTAAAACTAGGACCTCCAAGGTGATATCCTCCGAAATATTACCTGTACCACGAGCCACACCTGAGAGACAGCGGGAGATTAGGGAGGTAAATAAGTGGCTCAAGAGCTGGTGTAGGGTAGGGGGGTTTGGGTTCGTGGATGGATGAGAGCTATGACTGGGCAATTAATATCCAGGGTTATAGTCTATTCAGAAATTACAGTAAAAATAAGAAAGGGGGAGGGGTCTGCCTATAGGGGGAGGGGGGCCGCTTTTAGGGGAGGGGTCTGTCTATATGTTATTTCCTTCCGCTGAATGGGCTTAAGGCAGGATGTAAGTGATATAATGTGGAGAAAATCTCCTTATAAGATAAATAGATGTGGAAGCGAAGCAGAGTGACCTCATTATTATGGGGGACTATAACTACCCAATATATACAGGAAAGCAGAGTGACCTCATTATTATGGGGGGGGGGGGGGGGCTATAACTACCCAATATATAAAGGAAAGCAGAGTGACCTCATTATTATGGGGGGGGGGGGCTATAACTACCCAATATATACAGGAAAGCAGAGTGACCTCATTATTATGGGGGGGGTGCTATAACTACCCAATATATACAGGAAAGCAAAGTGACCTCATTAATATGGGGGGGGGGGGGCTATACCCCAATATATACAGGAAAGCAGAGTGACCTCATTATTATGGGGGGGGGGCTATAACTACCCAATATATACAGGAAAGCAGAGTGACCTCATTATTATGGGGGGGGGCTATAACTACCCAATATATACAGGAAAGCAGAGTGACCTCATTATTATGGGGGGGGGGCTATAACTACCCAATATATACAGGAAAGCAGAGTGACCTCATTATTATGGGGGGGGGGGCTATACCCCAATATATACAGGAAAGCAGAGTGACCTCATTATTATGGGGGGGGGGGCTATAACTACCCAATATATACAGGAAAGCAGAGTGACCTCATTATTATGGGGGGGGGGGCTATACCCCAATATATACAGGAAAGCAGAGTGACCTCATTATTATGGGGGGGGGGGCTATAACTACCCAATATATACAGGAAAGCAGAGTGACCTCATTATTATGGGGGGGGGGGGGCTATAACTACCCAATATATACAGGAAAGCAGAGTGACCTCATTATTATGGGGGGGCTATACCCCAATATATACAGGAAAGCAGAGTGACCTCATTATTATGGGGGGGGGGGGGGCTATAACTACCCAATATATACAGGAAAGCAGAGTGACCTCATTATTATGGGGGGGGGGCTATAACAACCCAATATATACAGGAAAGCAGAGTGACCTCATTATTATGGGGGGGGGCTATAACTACCCCAATATATACAGGAAAGCAGAGTGACCTCATTATTATGGGGGGGGGGGGGTGTCCTAGGTGATAGTGACTGCAACATAATAAGCTTTCAATTATCCTTCAATAGAATGCTTAGTAGGGGGGCAACAAAAACATTAAACTTCACGAAGGCTAATTCTCAAAAACTAAGAGACATAGACTGGGGGGACACTGCCCTGAGATATAAGAGAGGACCCCGGGGACATGGACTGGGGGGACACTGCCCTGAGATATAAGAGAGGACCCCGGGGACATAGACACTGCCCTGAGATATAAGAGAGGACCCCGGGGACATAGACTGGGGGGACACTGCCCTGAGATATAAGAGAGGACCCCGGGGACATGGACTGGGGGGACACTGCCCTGAGATATAAGAGAGGACCCCGGGGACATAGACTGGGGGGACACTGCCCTGAGATATAAGAGAGGACCCCGGGGACATAGACTGGGGGGACACTGCCCTGAGATATAAGAGAGGACCCCGGGGACATGGACTGGGGGGACACTGCCCTGAGATATAAGAGAGGACCCCGGGGACATAGACACTGCCCTGAGATATAAGAGAGGACCCCGGGGACATAGACTGGGGGGACACTGCCCTGAGATATAAGAGAGGACCCCGGGGACATGGACTGGGGGGACACTGCCCTGAGATATAAGAGAGGACCCCGGGGACATAGACTGGGGGGACACTGCCCTGAGATATAAGAGAGGACCCCGGGGACATAGACTGGGGGGACACTGCCCTGAGATATAAGAGAGGACCCCGGGGACATAGACTGGGGGGACACTGCCCTGAGATATAAGAGAGGACCCCGGGGACATGGACTGGGGGGACACTGCCCTGAGATATAAGAGAGGACCCCGGGGACATAGACACTGCCCTGAGATATAAGAGAGGACCCCGGGGACATAGACTGGGGGGACACTGCCCTGAGATATAAGAGAGGACCCCGGGGACATAGTCTGGGGGGACACTGCACTGAGATATAAGAGAGGACCCCGGGGACATAGACTGGGGGGACACTGCCCTGAGATATAAGAGAGGACCCCGGGGACATAGACACTGCCCTGAGATATAAGAGAGGACTCCGGGGACATAGACTGGGACACTGCCCTGAGATATAAGAGAGGACCCCGGGGACATAGACTGGGGGGACACTGCCCTGAGATATAAGAGAGGACCCCGGGGACATAGACTGGGGGGACACTGCCCTGAGATATAAGAGAGGACCCCGGGGACATAGACTGGGACACTGCCCTGAGATATAAGAGAGGACCCCGGGGACATAGACTGGGGGGACACTGCCCTGAGATATAAGAGAGGACCCCGGGGACATAGACTGGGACACTGCCCTGAGATATAAGAGAGGACCCCGGGGACATAGACTGGGGGGACACTGCCCTGAGATATAAGAGAGGACCCCGGGGACATAGACTGGGGGACACTGCCCTGAGATATAAGAGAGGACCCCGGGGACATAGACTGGGGGGGACACTGCCCTGAGATATAAGAGAGGACCCCGGGGACATAGACTGGGGGGACACTGCCCTGAGATATAAGAGAGGACCCCGGGGACATAGACTGGGGGGACACTGCCCTGAGATATAAGAGAGGACCCCGGGGACATAGACTGGGGGGACACTGCCCTGAGATATAAGAGAGGACCCCGGGGACATAGACACTGCCCTGAGATATAAGAGAGGACCCCGGGGACATAGACTGGGGGGACACTGCCCTGAGATATAAGAGAGGACCCCGGGGACATAGACTGGGGGGACACTGCCCTGAGATATAAGAGAGGACCCCGGGGACATAGACTGGGGGACACTGCCCTGAGATATAAGAGAGGACCCCGGGGACATAGACTGGGGGGACACTGCCCTGAGATATAAGAGAGGACCCCGGGGACATAGACTGGGGGACACTGCCCTGAGATATAAGAGAGGACCCCGGGGACATAGACTGGGACACTGCCCTGAGATATAAGAGAGGACCCCGGGGACATAGACTGGGGGGACACTGCCCTGAGATATAAGAGAGGACCCCGGGGACATAGACTGGGACACTGCCCTGAGATATAAGAGAGGACCCCGGGGATATAGACTGGGGGGACACTGCCCTGAGATATAAGAGAGGACCCTGGGGACATAGACTGGGGGGACACTGCCCTGAGATATAAGAGAGGACCCCGGGGACATAGACTGGGAGGACACTGCACTGAGATATAAGAGAGGACCCCGGGGACATAGACTGGGGGGACACTGCCCTGAGATATAAGAGAGGACCCCGGGGACATAGACACTGCCCTGAGATATAAGAGAGGACCCCGGGGACATAGACTGGGACACTGCCCTGAGATATAAGAGAGGACCCCGGGGACATAGACTGGGGGGACACTGCCCTGAGATATAAGAGAGGACCCCGGGGACATAGACTGGGGGGACACTGCCCTGAGATATGAGAGAGGACCCCGGGGACATAGACTGGGGGGACACTGCCCTGAGATATAAGAGAGGACCCCGGGGACATAGACTGGGGGGACACTGCCCTGAGATATAAGAGAGGACCCCGAGGACATAGACTGGGACACTGCCCTGAGATATAAGAGAGGACCCCGGGGACATAGACTGGGGGGGGGACACTGCCCTGAGATATAAGAGAGGACCCCGGGGACATAGACTGGGGGGGGGACACTGCCCGGAGATATAAGAGAGGACCCCGGGGACATAGACTGGGGGGGGGACACTGCCCTGAGATATAAGAGAGGACCCCGGGGACATAGACTGGGGGGACGCTGCCCTGAGATATAAGAGAGGACCCCGGGGACATAGACTGGGGGGACACTGCCCTGAGATATAAGAGAGGACCCCGGGGACATAGACTGGGGGGACACTGCCCTGAGATATAAGAGAGGACCCCGGGGACATAGACTGGGGGGACACTGCCCTGAGATATAAGAGAGGACCCCGGGGACATAGACTGGGGGGACACTGCCCTGAGATATAAGAGAGGACCCCGGGGACATAGACACTGCCCTGAGATATAAGAGAGGACCCCGGGGACATAGACACTGCCCTGAGATATAAGAGAGGACCCCGGGGACATAGACTGGGGGGGACACTGCCCTGAGATATAAGAGAGGACCCCGGGGACATAGACTGGGGGGACACTGCCCTGAGATATAAGAGAGGACCCCGGGGACATAGGCTGGGACACTGCCCTGAGATATAAGAGAGGACCCCGGGGACATAGACTGGGGGGACACTGCCCTGAGATATAAGAGAGGACCCCGGGGACATAGACTGGGACACTGCCCTGAGATATAAGAGAGGACCCCGGGGACATAGACTGGGGGGACACTGCCCTGAGATATAAGAGAGGACCCCGGGGACATAGACTGGGGGGGACACTGCCCTGAGATATAAGAGAGGACCCCGGGGACATAGACTGGGGGGACACTGCCCTGAGATATAAGAGAGGACCCCGGGGACATAGACTGGGGGGGACACTGCCCTGAGATATAAGAGAGGACCCCGGGGACATAGACTGGGGGGACACTGCCCTGAGATATAAGAGAGGACCCCGGGGACATAGACTGGGGGGACACTGCCCTGAGATATAAGAGAGGACCCCGGGGACATAGACTGGGGGGACACTGCCCTGAGATGTAAGAGAGGACCCCGGGGACATAGACTGGGGGGACACTGCCCTGAGATATAAGAGAGGACCCCGGGGACATAGACACTGCCCTGAGATATAAGAGAGGACTCCAGGGACATAGACTGGGGGGACACTGCCCTGAGATATAAGAGAGGACCCCGGGGACATAGACTGGGGGGACACTGCCCTGAGATATAAGAGAGAACCCCGGGGACATAGACTGGGGGGACACTGCCCTGAGATATAAGAGAGGACCCCGGGGACATAGACTGGGGGGACACTGCCCTGAGATATAAGAGAGGACCCCGGGGACAGACTGGGGGGACACTGCCCTGAGATATAAGAGAGGACCCCGGGGACAGACTGGGGGGACACTGCCCTGAGATATAAGAGAGGACCCCGGGGACATAGACTGGGACACTGCCCTGAGATATAAGAGAGGACCCCGGGGACATAGACTGGGACACTGCCCTGAGATATAAGAGAGGACCCCGGGGACATAGACTGGGGGGACACTGCCCTGAGATATAAGAGAGGACCCCGGGGACATAGACTGGGGGGGGGACACTGCCCTGAGATATAAGAGAGGACCCCGGGGACAGACTGGGGGGACACTGCCCTGAGATATAAGAGAGGACCCCGGGGACATAGACTGGGGGGACACTGCCCTGAGATATAAGAGAGGACCCCGGGGACATAGACTGGGGGGGGGACACTGCCCTGAGATATAAGAGAGGACCCCGGGGACATAGACTGGGGGGACACTGCCCTGAGATATAAGAGAGGACCCCGGGGACATAGACTGGGGGGACACTGCCCTGAGATATAAGAGAGGACCCCGGGGACATAGACTGGGGGGACACTGCCCTGAGATGTAAGAGAGGACCCCGGGGACATAGACTGGGGGGACACTGCCCTGAGATATAAGAGAGGACCCCGGGGACATAGACACTGCCCTGAGATATAAGAGAGGACTCCAGGGACATAGACTGGGGGGACACTGCCCTGAGATATAAGAGAGGACCCCGGGGACATAGACTGGGGGGACACTGCCCTGAGATATAAGAGAGAACCCCGGGGACATAGACTGGGGGGACACTGCCCTGAGATATAAGAGAGGACCCCGGGGACATAGACTGGGGGGACACTGCCCTGAGATATAAGAGAGGACCCCGGGGACAGACTGGGGGGACACTGCCCTGAGATATAAGAGAGGACCCCGGGGACAGACTGGGGGGACACTGCCCTGAGATATAAGAGAGGACCCCGGGGACATAGACTGGGACACTGCCCTGAGATATAAGAGAGGACCCCGGGGACATAGACTGGGACACTGCCCTGAGATATAAGAGAGGACCCCGGGGACATAGACTGGGGGGACACTGCCCTGAGATATAAGAGAGGACCCCGGGGACATAGACTGGGGGGGGGACACTGCCCTGAGATATAAGAGAGGACCCCGGGGACAGACTGGGGGGACACTGCCCTGTGATATAAGAGAGGACCCCGGGGACATAGACTGGGGGGACACTGCCCTGAGATATAAGAGAGGACCCCGGGGACATAGACTGGGGGGGGGACACTGCCCTGAGATATAAGAGAGGACCCCGGGGACATAGACTGGGGGGGACACTGCCCTGAGATATAAGAGAGGACCCCGGGGACATAGACTGGGGGGACACTGCCCTGAGATATAAGAGAGGACCCCGGGGACATAGACTGGGGGGACACTGCCCTGAGA
Source organism: Dendropsophus ebraccatus (assembly GCA_027789725.1). Taxonomy (NCBI): domain Eukaryota; kingdom Metazoa; phylum Chordata; class Amphibia; order Anura; family Hylidae; genus Dendropsophus; species Dendropsophus ebraccatus. The sequence continues at coordinate 20,833,044 of JAQFWZ010000010.1, forward strand.
TATAAGAGAGGACCCCGGGGACAGACTGGGGGGACACTGCCCTGAGATATAAGAGAGGACCCCGGGGACATAGACTGGGGGGACACTGCCCTGAGATATAAGAGAGGACCCCGGGGACATAGACTGGGGGGACACTGCCCTGAGATATAAGAGAGGACCCCAGGGACATAGACTGGGGGGACACTGCCCTGAGATATAAGAGAGGACCCCGGGGACATAGACTGGGGGGACACTGCCCTGAGATATAAGAGAGGACCCCGGGGACATAGACTGGGGGGACACTGCCCTGAGATATAAGAGAGGACCCCGGGGACATAGACTGGGGGGACACTGCCCTGAGATATAAGAGAGGACCCCGGGGACATAGACTGGGTAACCCTGCTGCCGAAAGGGACCTGGGGGTATTGGTGGCCGGTAACCTCATCTATAGTGATCAGTGCCAGACAGCAGCTGCCAAGGCTAATAACATCAGGGAGGCCGAGATGCTAAAGATGAGATCATAGTGTCCTCTATACAGATCACTGGTCACCACACATGGTATATACTGTATACAGCACCATACACCTGTATATAAGAGCATAGTGTCCTCTATACAGATCACTGGTCACCACACATGGTATATACTGTATACAGCACCATACACCTGTATATAAGATCATAGTGTCCTCTATATCACTGGTCACCACACATGGTATATACTGTATACAGCACCATACACCTGTATATAAGATCATAGTGTCCTCTATACAGATCACTGGTCACCACACATGGTATATACTGTATACAGCACCATACACCTGTATATAAGATCATAGTGTCCTCTATACAGATCACTGGTCACCACACATGGTATATACTGTATACAGCACCATACACCTGTATATAAGATCATAGTGTCCTCTATACAGATCACTGGTCACCACATATGGTATATACTGTATACAGCACCATATACCTGTATATAAGATCATAGTGTCCTCTATACAGATCACTGGTCACCACACATGGTATATACTGTATACAGCACCGGGCACCTGTATATAAGATCATAGTGTCCTCTATACAGATCACTGGTCACCACACATGGTATATACTGTATACAGCACCATACACCTGTATATAAGATCATAGTGTCCTCTATACAGATCACTGGTCACCACATATGGTATATACTGTATACAGCACCATATACCTGTATATAAGATCATAGTGTCCTCTATACAGATCACTGGTCACCACACATGGTATATACTGTATACAGCACCGGGCACCTGTATATAAGATCATAGTGTCCTCTATACAGATCACTGGTCACCACACATGGTATATACTGTATACAGCACCGGGCACCGGTATATAAGAACATACAGATCACTGGTCACCACACATGGTATATACTGTATACAGCACCGGGCACCTGTATATAAGATCATAGTGTCCTCTATACAGATCACTGGTCACCACACATGGTATATACTGTATACAGCACCATACACCTGTATATAAGATCATAGTGTCCTCTATACAGATCACTGGTCACCACACATGGTATATACTGTATACAGCACCATACACCTGTATATAAGAACATACAGATCACTGGTCACCACACATGGTATATACTGTATACAGCACCATACACCTGTATATAAGATCATAGTGTCCTCTATACAGATCACTGATCACCACACATGGTATATACTGTATACAGCACCGGGCACCTGTATATAAGAACATAGTGTCCTCTATACAGATCACTGGTCACCACACATGGTATATACTGTATACAGCACCATACACCTGTATATAAGATCATAGTGTCCTCTATACAGATCACTGGTCACCACACATGGTATATACTGTATACAGCACCATACACCTGTATATAAGATCATAGTGTCCTCTATACAGATCACTGATCACCACACATGGTATATACTGTATACAGCACCGGGCACCTGTATATAAGAACATACAGATCACTGGTCACCACACATGGTATATACTGTATACAGCACCGGGCACCTGTATATAAGATCATAGTGTCCTCTATACAGATCACTGGTCACCACATATGGTATATACTGTATACAGCACCATACACCTGTATATAAGAACATAGTGTCCTCTATACAGATCACTGGTCACCACACATGGTATATACTGTATACAGCACCGGGCACCTGTATATAAGAGCATACAGATCACTGGTCACCACACATGGTATATACTGTATACAGCACCATACACCTGTATATAAGATCATAGTGTCCTCTATACAGATCACTGGTCACCACACATGGTATATACTGTATACAGCACCATACACCTGTATATAAGATCATAGTGTCCTCTATACAGATCACTGGTCACCACATATGGTATATACTGTATACAGCACCATATACCTGTATATAAGATCATAGTGTCCTCTATACAGATCACTGGTCACCACACATGGTATATACTGTATACAGCACCGGGCACCTGTATATAAGATCATAGTGTCCTCTATACAGATCACTGGTCACCACACATGGTATATACTGTATACAGCACCGGGCACCGGTATATAAGAACATAGTGTCCTCTATACAGATCACTGGTCACCACACATGGTATATACTGTATACAGCACCATACACCTGTATATAAGATCATAGTGTCCTCTATACAGATCACTGGTCACCACACATGGTATATACTGTATACAGCACCATACACCTGTATATAAGATCATAGTGTCCTCTATACAGATCACTGGTCACCACACATGGTATATACTGTATACAGCACCATACACCTGTATATAAGATCATAGTGTCCTCTATACAGATCACTGGTCACCACACATGGTATATACTGTATACAGCACCATACACCTGTATATAAGAACATACAGATCACTGGTCACCACACATGGTATATACTGTATACAGCACCGGGCACCTGTATATAAGAGCATACAGATCACTGGTCACCACACATGGTATATACTGTATACAGCACCGGGCACCTGTATATAAGAGCATAGTGTCCTCTATACAGGTCACTGGTCACCACACATGGTATATACTGTATACAGCACCGGGCACCTGTATATAAGAACATAGTGTCCTCTATACAGATCACTGGTCACCACAGATGGTATATACTGTATACAGCACCATACACCTGTATATAAGATCATAGTGTCCTCTATACAGATCACTGGTCACCACACATGGTATATACTGTATACAGCACCATACACCTGTATATAAGATCATAGTGTCCTCTATACAGATCACTGGTCACCACACATGGTATATACTGTATACAGCACCATACACCTGTATATAAGAACATACAGATCACTGGTCACCACACATGGTATATACTGTATACAGCACCATACACCTGTATATAAGAACATACAGATCACTGGTCACCACACATGGTATATACTGTATACAGCACCGGGCACCTGTATATAAGATCATAGTGTCCTCTATACAGATCACTGGTCACCACACATGGTATATACTGTATACAGCACCGGGCACCTGTATATAAGAACATAGTGTCCTCTATACAGATCACTGGTCACCACACATGGTATATACTGTATACAGCACCATACACCTGTATATAAGATCATAGTGTCCTCTATACAGATCACTGGTCACCACACATGGTATATACTGTATACAGCACCATACACCTGTATATAAGAACATACAGATCACTGGTCACCACACATGGTATATACTGTATACAGCACCGGGCACCTGTATATAAGAGCATACAGATCACTGGTCACCACACATGGTATATACTGTATACAGCACCATACACCTGTATATAAGATCATAGTGTCCTCTATACAGATCACTGGTCACCACACATGGTATATACTGTATACAGCACCGGGCACCTGTATATAAGAGCATAGTGTCCTCTATACAGATCACTGGTCACCACACATGGTATATACTGTATACAGCACCATACACCTGTATATAAGAACATACAGATCACTGGTCACCACACATGGTATATACTGTATACAGCACCATACACCTGTATATAAGAACATAGTGTCCTCTATACAGATCACTGGTCACCACACATAGTATATACTGTATACAGCACCGGGCACCTGTATATAAGAACATAGTGTCCTCTATACAGATCACTGGTCACCACACATGGTATATACTGTATACAGCACCGGGCACCGGTATATAAGAACATAGTGTCCTCTATACAGATCACTGGTCACCACACATGGTATATACTGTATACAGCACCGGGCACCTGTATATAAGATCATAGTGTCCTCTATACAGATCACTGGTCACCACACATGGTATATACTGTATACAGCACCATACACCTGTATATAAGAACATACAGATCACTGGTCACCACACATGGTATATACTGTATACAGCACCATACACCTGTATATAAGATCATAGTGTCCTCTATACAGATCACTGATCACCACACATGGTATATACTGTATACAGCACCGGGCACCTGTATATAAGAACATAGTGTCCTCTATACAGATCACTGGTCACCACACATGGTATATACTGTATACAGCACCATACACCTGTATATAAGATCATAGTGTCCTCTATACAGATCACTGGTCACCACACATGGTATATACTGTATACAGCACCATACACCTGTATATAAGATCATAGTGTCCTCTATACAGATCACTGGTCACCACACATGGTATATACTGTATACAGCACCATACACCTGTATATAAGAACATACAGATCACTGGTCACCACACATGGTATATACTGTATACAGCACCGGGCACCTGTATATAAGAGCATACAGATCACTGGTCACCACACATGGTATATACTGTATACAGCACCGGGCACCTGTATATAAGAGCATAGTGTCCTCTATACAGATCACTGGTCACCACACATGGTATATACTGTATACAGCACCATACACCTGTATATAAGAACATACAGATCACTGGTCACCACACATGGTATATACTGTATACAGCACCATACACCTGTATATAAGAACATAGTGTCCTCTATACAGATCACTGGTCACCACACATGGTATATACTGTATACAGCACCGGGCACCTGTATATAAGAACATAGTGTCCTCTATACAGATCACTGGTCACCACACATGGTATATACTGTATACAGCACCGGGCACCTGTATATAAGATCATAGTGTCCTCTATACAGATCACTGGTCACCACACATGGTATATACTGTATACAGCACCATACACCTGTATATAAGAACATACAGATCACTGGTCACCACACATGGTATATACTGTATACAGCACCATACACCTGTATATAAGATCATAGTGTCCTCTATACAGATCACTGGTCACCACACATGGTATATACTGTATACAGCACCATACACCTGTATATAAGATCATAGTGTCCTCTATACAGATCACTGATCACCACACATGGTATATACTGTATACAGCACCGGGCACCTGTATATAAGAACATAGTGTCCTCTATACAGATCACTGGTCACCACACATGGTATATACTGTATACAGCACCATACACCTGTATATAAGATCATAGTGTCCTCTATACAGATCACTGGTCACCACACATGGTATATACTGTATACAGCACCATACACCTGTATATAAGATCATAGTGTCCTCTATACAGATCACTGATCACCACACATGGTATATACTGTATACAGCACCGGGCACCTGTATATAAGAACATACAGATCACTGGTCACCACACATGGTATATACTGTATACAGCACCGGGCACCTGTATATAAGATCATAGTGTCCTCTATACAGATCACTGGTCACCACATATGGTATATACTGTATACAGCACCATACACCTGTATATAAGAACATAGTGTCCTCTATACAGATCACTGGTCACCACACATGGTATATACTGTATACAGCACCGGGCACCTGTATATAAGAGCATACAGATCACTGGTCACCACACATGGTATATACTGTATACAGCACCGGGCACCTGTATATAAGAGCATAGTGTCCTCTATACAGATCACTGGTCACCACACATGGTATATACTGTATACAGCACCATACACCTGTATATAAGATCATAGTGTCCTCTATATCACTGGTCACCACACATGGTATATACTGTATACAGCACCATACACCTGTATATAAGATCATAGTGTCCTCTATACAGATCACTGGTCACCACACATGGTATATACTGTATACAGCACCATATACCTGTATATAAGAACATAGTGTCCTCTATACAGGTCACTGGTCACCACACATGGTATATACTGTATACAGCACCGGGCACCTGTATATAAGAGCATAGTGTCCTCTATACAGATCACTGGTCACCACACATGGTATATACTGTATACAGCACCGGGCACCTGTATATAAGAACATAGTGTCCTCTATACAGATCACCGGTCACCACACATGGTATATACTGTATACAGCACCGGGCACCTGTATATAAGAACATACAGATCACTGGTCACCACACATGGTATATACTGTATACAGCACCGGGCACCTGTATATAAGATCATAGTGTCCTCTATACAGGTCACTGGTCACCACACATGGTATATACTGTATACAGCACCATACACCTGTATATAAGAACATAGTGTCCTCTATACAGGTCACTGGTCACCACACATGGTATATACTGTATACAGCACCATACACCTGTATATAAGATCATAGTGTCCTCTATACAGATCACTGGTCACCACATATGGTATATACTGTATACAGCACCATATACCTGTATATAAGAACATAGTGTCCTCTATACAGGTCACTGGTCACCACACATGGTATATACTGTATACAGCACCGGGCACCTGTATATAAGAACATACAGATCACTGGTCACCACACATGGTATATACTGTATACAGCACCATACACCTGTATATAAGAACATACAGATCACTGGTCACCACACATGGTATATACTGTATACAGCACCGGGCACCTGTATATAAGATCATAGTGTCCTCTATACAGATCACTGGTCACCACACATGGTATATACTGTATACAGCACCGGGCACCTGTATATAAGAACATACAGATCACTGGTCACCACACATGGTATATACTGTATACAGCACCATACACCTGTATATAAGATCATAGTGTCCTCTATACAGATCACTGGTCACCACACATGGTATATACTGTATACAGCACCATACACCTGTATATAAGATCATAGTGTCCTCTATACAGATCACTGGTCACCACACATGGTATATACTGTATACAGCACCATACACCTGTATATAAGAACATAGTGTCCTCTATACAGGTCACTGGTCACCACACATGGTATATACTGTATACTGCACCGGTATATAAGAAGGACACAGCTGACCTGGAGCGGGTGCAGAGGAGGGCAACAAAGGTCACTAAAGGAATGGGAGAGGGGTGTTACAGGACAGGGTATCACGCTTGGGGTTATTTACACTAGAAAAAGACGTCTTAGGGGCGATCTGATCCCAATGTACAAATATATGACTGGACAGTACAGAGATCTATGTAGTGGTCTCCTTACTCCTAGGTCTGTAACCATGACAAGGGGGCGTCCGCTACGTCTAGAGGAAAGAAGGTTTTATCATCAGCATCGACGCGGGTTCTTTACTGTACGAGCGGTAAGACTGTGGGACTCTATATTCTTTACTGTACGAGGGGTAAGACTGTGGGACTCTCTATATTCTTTACTGTACGAGGGGTAAGACTGTGGGACTCTCTATATTCTTTACTGTACGAGCGGTAAGACTGTGGGACTCTATATTCTTTACTGTACGAGCGGTAAGACTGTGGGACTCTCTATATTCTTTACTGTACGAGGGGTAAGACTGTGGGACTCTCTATATTCTTTACTGTACGAGGGGTAAGACTGTGGGACTCTCTATATTCTTTACTGTACGAGGGGTAAGACTGTGGGACTCTATATTCTTTACTGTACGAGCAAGACTGTGGGACTCTCTATATTCTTTACTGTACGAGGGGTAAGACTGTGGGACTCTCTATATTCTTTACTGTACGAGGGGTAAGACTGTGGGACTCTATATTCTTTACTGTACGAGCGGTAAGACTGTGGGACTCTCTATATTCTTTACTGTACGAGCGGTAAGACTGTGGGACTCTATTCTTTACTGTACGAGCGGTAAGACTGTGGGACTCTCTATATTCTTTACTGTACGAGGGGTAAGACTGTGGGACTCTCTATATTCTTTACTGTACGAGCAGTAAGACTGTGGAACTCTCTATTCTTTACTGTACGAGCGGTAAGACTGTGGGACTCTCTATATTCTTTACTGTACGAGGGGTAAGACTGTGGGACTCTCTATATTCTTTACTGTACGAGCGGTAAGACTGTGGGACTCTATATTCTTTACTGTACGAGCAAGACTGTGGGACTCTCTATATTCTTTACTGTACGAGGGGTAAGACTGTGGGACTCTATATTCTTTACTGTACGAGCAAGACTGTGGGACTCTCTATATTCTTTACTGTACGAGGGGTAAGACTGTGGGACTCTCTATATTCTTTACTGTACGAGCGGTAAGACTGTGGGACTCTCTATATTCTTTACTGTACGAGGGGTAAGACTGTGGGACTCTCTATATTCTTTACTGTACGAGCAGTAAGACTGTGGGACTCTCTATATTCTTTACTGTATGAGCGGTAAGACTGTGGGACTCTCTATATTCTTTACTGTACGAGGGGTAAGACTGTGGGACTCTCTATATTCTTTACTGTATGAGGGGTAAGACTGTGGGACTCTCTATATTCTTTACTGTACGAGCGGTAAGACTGTGGGACTCTATATTCTTTACTGTACGAGCAAGACTGTGGGACTCTCTATATTCTTTACTGTACGAGGGGTAAGACTGTGGGACTCTCTATATTCTTTACTGTACGAGGGGTAAGACTGTGGGACTCTATATTCTTTACTGTACGAGCGGTAAGACTGTGGGACTCTCTATATTCTTTACTGTACGAGCGGTAAGACTGTGGGACTCTATATTCTTTACTGTACGAGCGGTAAGACTGTGGGACTCTCTATATTCTTTACTGTACGAGCGGTAAGACTGTGGGACTCTATATTCTTTACTGTACGAGCGGTAAGACTGTGGGACTCTCTATATTCTTTACTGTACGAGCAGTAAGACTGTGGAACTCTCCATATTCTTTACTGTACGAGCGGTAAGACTGTGGGACTCTCTATATTCTTTACTGTACGAGGGGTAAGACTGTGGGACTCTCTATATTCTTTACTGTACGAGCGGTAAGACTGTGGGACTCTATATTCTTTACTGTACGAGCAAGACTGTGGGACTCTCTATATTCTTTACTGTACGAGCGGTAAGACTGTGGGACTCTCTATATTCTTTACTGTACGAGGAGTAAGACTGTGGGACTCTCTATATTCTTTACTGTACGAGCGGTAAGACTGTGGGACTCTATATTCTTTACTGTACGAGCAAGACTGTGGGACTCTCTATATTCTTTACTGTACGAGGGGTAAGACTGTGGGACTCTCTATATTCTTTACTGTACGAGCAGTAAGACTGTGGGACTCTCTATATTCTTTACTGTACGAGCGGTAAGACTGTGGGACTCTCTATATTCTTTACTGTACGAGGGGTAAGACTGTGGGACTCTCTATATTCTTTACTGTACGAGCGGTAAGACTGTGGGACTCTATATTCTTTACTGTATGAGCAAGACTGTGGGACTCTCTATATTCTTTACTGTACGAGGGGTAAGACTGTGGGACTCTCTATATTCTTTACTGTACGAGGGGTAAGACTGTGGGACTCTATATTCTTTACTGTACGAGCGGTAAGACTGTGGGACTCTCTATATTCTTTACTGTACGAGCGGTAAGACTGTGGGACTCTATATTCTTTACTGTACGAGCGGTAAGACTGTGGGACTCTCTATATTCTTTACTGTACAAGGGGTAAGACTGTGGGACTCTATATTCTTTACTGTACGAGCGGTAAGACTGTGGGACTCTCTATATTCTTTACTGTACGAGCGGTAAGACTGTGGGACTCTCTATATTCTTTACTGTACGAGCGGTAAGACTGTGGGACTCTATATTCTTTACTGTACGAGGGGTAAGACTGTGGGACTCTCTATATTCTTTACTGTACGAGGGGTAAGACTGTGGGACTCTCTATATTCTTTACTGTACGAGGGGTAAGACTGTGGGACTCTATATTCTTTACTGTACGAGCGGTAAGACTGTGGGACTCTCTATATTCTTTACTGTACGAGCGGTAAGACTGTGGGACTCTATATTCTTTACTGTACGAGCGGTAAGACTGTGGAACTCTATATTCTTTACTGTACGAGCGGTAAGACTGTGGGACTCTATATTCTTTACTGTACGAGCGGTAAGACTGTGGGACTCTCTATATTCTTTACTGTACGAGGGGTAAGACTGTGGGACTCTCTATATTCTTTACTGTACGAGGGGTAAGACTGTGGGACTCTGTATATTCTTTACTGTACGAGGGGTAAGACTGTGGGACTCTATTCTTTACTGTACGAGCAAGACTGTGGGACTCTCTATATTCTTTACTGTACGAGGGGTAAGACTGTGGGACTCTATATTCTTTACTGTACGAGCAGTAAGACTGTGGGACTCTCTATATTCTTTACTGTACGAGCGGTAAGACTGTGGGACTCTATATTCTTTACTGTACGAGCAAGACTGTGGGACTCTCTATATTCTTTACTGTACGAGGGGTAAGACTGTGGGACTCTCTATATTCTTTACTGTACGAGGGGTAAGACTGTGGGACTCTCTATATTCTTTACTGTACGAGGGGTAAGACTGTGGGACTCTATATTCTTTACTGTACGAGGGGTAAGACTGTGGGACTCTATATTCTTTACTGTACGAGGGGTAAGACTGTGGGACTCTCTATATTCTTTACTGTACGAGCAAGACTGTGGGACTCTATATTCTTTACTGTACGAGGGGTAAGACTGTGGGACTCTATATTCTTTACTGTACGAGGGGTAAGACTGTGGGACTCTATATTCTTTACTGTACGAGGGGTAAGACTGTGGGACTCTATATTCTTTACTGTACGAGGGGTAAGACTGTGGGACTCTATATTCTTTACTGTACGAGGGGTAAGACTGTGGGACTCTCTATATTCTTTACTGTACGAGGGGTAAGACTGTGGGACTCTCTATATTCTTTACTGTACGAGCGGTAAGACTGTGGAACTCTCTGCCACATGATGTTGTCATGGCCGATTCATTATATAAGTACAGGGGAGGCCCGGATGCTTCTCTCTTTATATATATATATTATTACAGGTTCTGGGCATTAGATTTCCGGTGATTCGCTGATCCGGGCATTATACTGATCACCGATTGGTGTCGGGGAGGGGGGGGGGGTTCTCCCTGTGGTGGGGCGGTTGTTATCTGCCCCACCTGCCCCTGGAGTAACACAGTAGGTTGAATCTGATGGACTCGTCTTCTTTCAGCCTTATTTACCATGTTATTATATATCGGAGCAGTATAATACATCGATCACTAATATTACCTGCAGCTTTACAGCGATGACGACTGAATTCAGGTCTCGATCAAGTTCTCTCAGGACCAGAAGCTTCTTCAGGGTCAAACTGCAAAGTCTAAAGAGGAAAATGGAAGAAGTCATGTGGAATGAATGACAGATCGCATATAGTCAGCACAGAGGAAGGCGCTACTACAAGGAAAACTAGGCTCTCTCTCCTCACCTTGACGACGGCCCCATAGGAGGATAAGATGACCCGAGGGACAGGAGAAAGCCCCTCCCCTTCCTCCCGCCACCAGTGCTTTTTCCTGTCCCACTAGGGCAGGCACAAGAAGTGGGGGATCCGCGTGAAGGTGAGGAGAGATCCCCCTACTAACCTATAGATTTCAGTGCTACGGGGTCGATTGAGGCCTGGGGTTCCTTCCTCCCCTAATTATGGCAGCGCCCTTCAAGACAGGCGCGGTCCCGTCGCTTCCAGGTGAAGCCTCGCACCGTATCCAGGAGCGCGGCGACTCCCCAGGTAAGACCTGAAGAGGGTGATGGTAGCATTGGTGGTGATCCAGGCGTCTGGAGGTAGGCCTCAGCCTGACCAGGCCGGATCCAAATGACACACTTCCAGCCACGGCCTCGTACGCTGCATGTGACGTCAGACGCCGCATGCCGGAAGTCGTGTCACTGCACTTCCGTGTTCGCGCAGTCATTCAAAGGGATCAGCTCCATCAGATCATCTTTGACGAGGTCTGCGATGGATCCCTCCACTTCAGACAAGACCGTGGCGGTAACAGTGAGTAACGGGCCAGCCACTTCCGTGTGCCAAACTCTGCAACTCAGCTGCTTCCAATGCCAGCTCTGCATTGCTTCATTCTGATTAACTCTTACTGGGTCAGTCAGGTGTAGCCACTTCCTGCCACATTGGCTTCATGTGTATATTACATTATCTGACACAGTCTTTATATCGGACTGCTCTCAGACATATTATCCTTCCTCTAGGAGACCAAGGAATCTACTTCAGCAAAGAAGGAGAAGCCTAAGGCACCTGAGAGGAAGTGTGTTTCCTGTAACAGCAGATCATCATCCAGCCGCAGGAAAAAGAACGTCCCTCATGCATTGGTGACTTCATTAAAGAAGACAGATCCTCTTTCCTAGAGGACATTAAACAAATGATGAAAGATGAAATGGCTCCATCAATTGCTAGACCTCCTCCTCCTGTCATGCCTCGGCCTCCTCCACCTGTCATGCCTCAGCCTCCTCCACCTGCTCCTTTACCTCGGCCTCCTCCACCTGCTCCTTTACCTCGGCCTCCTCCACCTGCTCCTTTACCTCGGCCTCCTCCACCTGCTCCTTTACCTCGGCCTCCTCCACCTGTCATGCCTCAGCCTCCTCCACCTGTCATGCCTCAGCCTCCTCCACCTGCTCCTTTACCTCGGCCTCCTCCACCTGCTCCTTTACCTCGGCCTCCTCCACCTGCTCCTTTACCTCGGCCTCCTCCCCCTGCTCCTTTACCTCGGCCTCCTCCCCCTGCTCCTTTACCTCGGCCTCCTCCCCCTGCTCCTTTACCTCGGCCTCCTCCACCTGCTCCTTTACCTCGGCCTCCTCCACCTGCTCCTTTACCTCGGCCTCCTCCCCCTGCTCCTTTACCTCGGCCTCCTCCACCTGCTCCTTTACCTCAGCCTCCTCCACCTGCTCCTTTACCTCAGCCTCCTCCACCTGCTCCTTTACCTCAGCCTCCTCCACCTGCTCCTTTACCTCGGCCTCCTCCCCCTGCTCCTTTACCTCAGCCTCCTCCACCTGTTCAGCAAGTAATAGCTGAGGAGGCCTTAATGCCAGAAGCCAACGTTAATTATACGGCTTCTGTTATAGCCTCAGAGGACTCAGGAGCTTCTACCTCAGGGAAGCACAAAAGACATTCATCTGCTTCTCCGTGTGCCAGGGCAGATTTCAGAATGTATTGAACTCAGTGCTGATGAGACATAAATAGGAAATACTTTTTTTCTTCAGACCATACTAATGCTCTTCTTAAAGCTGTAGGAAGCGCCTTAGGTATGGAGGAGATACAAGAGGAGGTTGCGCCTAAAGACATAATGTTTGCGGGCGTTAAAGCAAAGAAAAAATTAGTATTCCCGGTACATGACATCCTACAGTCCTTAATTATGGACAAATGGAGTGATCCAGAAAACTACAAGTACCTGGGGAAATCAGGAGACGCCTTCCCTTCGGGGATGAGAAATGGGGAGAAGTTCCCAAAATTGACACCCAGGTGGCTAAAACCACCAAAAAGAAAATCTATCCTGCCCTTTGAGGACTCATGAAAATTAAAAGAGCCCATGGACAGGAAAGCCATACTCCCATAAAAATAATATTGCTGCCACATGTGTGACCAGAGCCCTACATCTATGGGCTGGAAGGTCACCTAACTAGTAAATGTCCGAGGGAGAAAATTATTGATCTCGACAGTCTTCAGGTCCCCTATAGTCAGAACTGGTAGCGAGTGTAGTGAAACTACACCGCAAGAAGGTCATCTTGCCAGTACCTCCAAAGGAAAGGGGTTCAGGTCATTACTCAACTCCCCTGATTGCGTCAGACGCTTGGATGGTCTCAATAGACCTCCAAGACGCATACTATCATGTACCTATCTACCAGAGATCGCAGAAATACCTATGATTTGCAATAGAGATAAACAAGAAAATATCTCATTTCCAGCTTAGGGCTCTCCCATTTGGGATATCATCTGCCCCAAGAATATTCACTTTTAATGCCGGAAGTTGTATCTTTCTTCCATCTAAAGGGAATAAACATCGTGGCCTACCTGGACGATCTGCTGGTAGTGGGGGACTCCCAACCAAAGCTCCTACAAGATCTAGAGACAACTCGGAACCTCCAACAAATCAGACTTTGTTCCCTCTCCCAGGAAGGTTTTTCTGGGTATCCTGCTGGAATCGACCCTACAGATGTAGTTCCTTCCAGAAGAGAAGTTATTAAATCTCAATCTAAAAATCAGGAGGTTCAAAAACAACCGTCACCCATGAATCAGAGAAGCCATGTCGGTGTTAGGCTCCATGACAGCATGCATCCCGGCAGTACCGTGGACTCAGGGTCACTCTCGAGTCCTACAGAGACAGGTACTAAAAAACTGGAACAAAAAACAGTCGGGTCTTAAAAAGAAAATTTTTCTGTCCCCACAGGTCAAGCTGTCTCTACGTTGGTGGTTAGACAGAAGAAACTTTGAAAAGGGTCTACAATGGAACCCACATGAAAAAGGTGATAATGAAGATGGACGCGAGTCAGTCAGGCTGGGGAGCCCAGATAGGAACAGATTTCTTTCAGGGAATCTGGAGCCAAAACATTTCAGAAGGCTCCTCAAACCTTAGAGAAGTAACAGCAGTCCTAAATTCCTTACAGGCAGCTTAAAAGGTCTTAGAAGGAGCACACGTGCATATACCGTCGGACAACATCACCACAGTAGCTAACCTGAGACACCAAGGAAGCGCAAAGAACAACCACCTCTGGTTGATCTCACAACAGATCTTCACCTGGGCAGAAAAACATCTATCCCTTTCAGCCACTCATCTAAAGGGTACAGAGAACGAACAAGCAGATTACCTCAGTCGCAACAGGATACATCCAGGGGAATGGTGCCTGAAGGAACAAGTGTTTCATTAGCTGACTGCGAGGTGGTGCTACCCTTAGATAGACCTGTTCGCCACCAGGGGAAACAGAAAAGTAAAAAACTATTACTCCTTAAACCCATCAGACAGGCCAACAGCAATAGATGCACTGACTCAGAACTGGAGAGTGGAGCTGGCTTACGGATTCCCACCGATTCCGCTAATCCCCAGAGTGCTCCAAAAGATCAGGGACCAAAAAACAAAAGTCATCCTGATCGTCCTATATTGGCAAAAGAGAAGTTTGTTCGGCCTCATCAGATCTCTGACCTTGGAGGACCCAATCCTACTCCCTCAAGTTTTTGAGGGTCCAATACTACACCCAGATCCAGGGAAGCTACGTATTTCTGCCTGAAAAGTCCATGCTAAGAAGCAGAGGGTTGTCTTAAGCAGTTATTTCAAAAGTAGGAAGAAGGTAACAGCTTCCATTTACCTGAAAGTGTGGAAGGTGTTCTCTTCATGGTGTGGGTCTCCTCCGCCCTTTCCAGCCGAGCCTAACATAGCTCAGATATTACACTTCCTACAGGCAGGACTGTCAAAAGAACTTAAACCAGCTACCCTAAAAGTACAGGTATCTGCCTTATCTGCCATGTACGACACCAACCTGGCTAACCACTGATGGATCAAGAGGTTCATCAAAGCAGCCTCTAGAATCAATCCTAGAGTTCAGAACACCCATCCTTCATGGGACCTAAATGTGGTCCTGGATGGACTAACCAGTACTACCTTTGAACCCATCTCAGAACTAAGTATTAGCTTACTTTACTTCAAAACAGTGTTCCTAGTTGCAATCTGCTCCGCCAGGAGAGTCAGCGAAATTCAGGCATTGACGATCCAAAGTCCATATTGTCCTATCTCAGAAGATCGTATAATATTAAAAACAGACCAGCCTTTCATACCAAAGGTAATGACAGACTTCCACAGGTACCAAGACATTGTTCTCCCTTCCTTTTGCCCAGATCTGAAGAACCACCTCGAAAGGAAGTTTCATACCCTGGATGTAAGGAGAGCAGTTCTACAATACATAGAAAATACAGCTCCCTGGAGAGTGGATGACAACCTCTTCATCCAATTTCAAGGGAAAAATAAAGGCAAAAAAGTATCCAAAAGTACCATCGCCAGATGGATAAGGAACTCCATATCGGAGGCCTATAAAGCTCAGGGTCTCCTTTCACCATTTAATATCAGAGCGCATTCCACGAGAGCAGTCTCTACATCGTAGGCAGAAAAAGCTTCAGCTTCGCTAGAACAAATCTGCAGGGCAGCGACATGGTCGTCTCCCCATACGTTCCTGAAACACTACAGGCTACAGCTCCAATCAGATGAAGACCTGACCTTCGGCAGGAAGGTTCTTCAGGCTGTGGTCCCTCCTTAAGAGTAATGGTTGGTATTTCTCCTATGGTGCCATCGTGAAGGTGAGGAGAGAAAATAGGATTAGTCCTTACTGGTAAGCCGGTTTCTTCGAACCTTTACTACGGCACCAATATCATGTATGTTTATATGATACTCACGTGGTGCAAAACTAGTTGTTATAATAGCACTGGTGCTGGGAGGAAGGGGAGGGGCTTTTAACCTCTCATGCTTTTTCCTGTCCCTAGGGTCATCTTATCCTCCTATGGTGCCGTCATGAAGGTTCAAAGAAACCAGTTTACCCCTCATGTCTTCTCCATATGCCTCACATATTCTCCAGTTTCTTCATTCCTTCTGCAGACCCCTTGCGTCTTCTCCACATACCTAATGTCTTCTCCAGTTTCTCCTTTCTTCTCCAGACCCCTTGCGCCTTCTCCACATGCCTCAAGTCTTCTCCAATTTCCTTGTTCCTTCTCCAGACCCATCATGTTTTTTCTCCACATGCCCCATTTCTTCTCCAGACCCCTTGCGCCTTCTCCACATGCATCAAGTCTTCTCCACATGCCCCATTTCTTCTCCAGACCCCTTGCGTCTTCTCCACATGCCTCATTCCTTCTCCAGACCCATCACGTCTACTTCATATGCCTCATTTCCTCTTCAGACCCCTTGCATCTTCTTCACATGCCTCATTTCTCCTCCAGACCCCTCACATCTTCTCCACATGCCTCATTTCTTCTCCAGACCCCTTGCATCTTCTCCACATTCCTAGCGTCTTCTCCAGTTTAATCATTTCTTCTCCAGACCCCTTGCATCTTCTCCACATTACATCATCTCCATGCACCAATTGATAAACAATTCTCCTAAATTCTCAATTTCTTTGAATTTTAATCAAATCTTTGGCAGTTTGTGACTGTTGTGTGCGGACTTGAAATAATTTATAGAGACATTAAATATGTTGCATCTGGAGAAGCTGATGAATCACCAGTTTCCTCTAAGAATGCTTCCACAGCCAAAATACAAGGCGGCGTAGGCAAGGTGTGAGGTGTGGGAATCACGTAATACTCGCCAGCATGCCCAGCAAATACTCAGAATAGTCCATATGAAGTTATTTGCCAGTGGAGCCTGTGATGGGTAAGGGGGCCTATCCAATTACTATGGAATATGAAGAATCAGATTCTGGTAGACATAACGTGCAGGAGTGGCACTCCAGCCAAAATGAAATTCTGATAAATGGGTGTCTACCATCTGTTCCATATTATAAAGTGGCATTAGGACCTGTGCAAAGCTCCTATTTATTGCAAAGACCAAACCCTGACCTGATGGTCGCTGAAATTGTGTAGGAAGGGGTCATCGCAGCCTGTACTAACCCATTGCTCTGGCCACCACTGTCAGGTTTTCAGTGCACCGGACATCTTGCCGATATTCTGTAAAGAAATCTCACTTCCAGCAGCAATGTTTCCT
>JAQFWZ010000010.1:20856110-20886110 GCA_027789725.1 Dendropsophus ebraccatus
ATTATATCTATATACACACACTGCACCCCACACACTATATCTATATACACACACTGCACCCCACACACTATTATATCTATATACACACACTGCACCCCACACACTATTATATCTATATACACACTGCACCCCACACACTATTATATCCATATACACACACTGCACCCCACACACTATTATATCCATATACACACACTGCACCCACATACTATTATATCTATATACACACTGCACCCCACACACTATTATATCTATATACACACACTGCACCCCACACACTATTATATCCATATACACACACTGCACCCCACACACTATTATATCTATATACACACACTGCACCCCACACACTATTATATCCATATACACACTGCACACCACACACTATATCCATATACACACACTGCACACCACACACTATTATATCCATATACACACTGCACCCTACACACTATTATATCTATATACACACTGCACCCCACACACTATTATATCCATATACACACCCTGCAGTCAGTCACACATACAGTATAGTCACCCTGCACCTCCCATTACCACTATACCTGTGGAGCTTTTTCTCTTCAGGCCCCAGGACAGCAGAGGGGGGAGGGGGAGCTGACTGACCTCTGCCTGACTCTTCAGCAGCCACATCTGACCTCCTGGGCGCTGCTGATAAGATCTTCTTTCCCTTCTGTCTGAGCAGGAGGCTGGTGAGGAGAAGAGCAGCCAGAGCTCCTGTCATAGCTGCAGCCTCCTGCTCCTGCACATCCTGACACCAGCATCTATGGGAGGGTGAGGAGAACCAGCGTGCAGGGGCCCACTGAGGGCCCTAGGAGAGCTGCCCACAGATCTGCCTGTATCAGGGGGCCCTGGAACTTGCTGTCATCTGGCTGGGAAACATCAGCCAGGGCCCAGTCAGATGACAGCAGCACACACCTAAGGCTGCTCTGCCTAAGGCTGCTCTGCAGGGGCCCACCAACAAGCAGGGAGGGGGAGGGGCCCACCGGGGAAACCCCCGGCTCCCCGGTGGCCCAGTCCGAGCCTGCTCTGAGGTCTGTCTAGGCCAGAAAGACCATGGGATCGATGCAGGCTCTGAGGTCTGTCTAGGCCAGAAAGACCATGGGATCGATGCAGGCTCTGAGGTCTGTCTAGGCCAGAAAGACCATGGGATCGATGCAGGCTCTAAATCCTGTCTAGGCCAGAAAGACCATGGGATCGATGCATGCTTTAAACCTTGTCTAGGCCAGAAAGACCATGGGATCGACGCATGCTCTGAGCCCTGTCTAGGCCAGGAAGACCATGGGATCGATGCATGCTCTGAGCCCTGTCTAGGCCAGGAAGACCATGGGATCGATGCAGGCTCTGAGGCCTGTCTAGGCCAGGAAGACCATGGGATCGATGAAGGCTCTGAGGCCTGTCTAGGCCAGGAAGACCATGGGATCGATGCATGCTCTGAGCCCTGTCTAGGCCAGGAAGACCATGGGATCGATGCATGCTCTGAGCCCTGTCTAGGCCAGGAAGACCATGGGATCGATGCATGCTCTGAGCCCTGTCTAGGCCTGGCAGGGGATGGTGGCAATACAAGCTTGGCTCAGATTAGGCCATGCAGTAAATAGTTCACAGATGCTCTTTGGAGCCCCCCACCATAGTACTTGGCTTAGTAGATAGCATTTATCACACATTTGGGAATATTTCCTGGGGAGAGTAGACTAGGGGCAGTATTTCACGGGATGATTACCGTTTGAAAAATCTTTAAATCGTTTGGATTTAAACTGTAATTTAAACTATAATGGCAGACAAAGATTAAACGACCAACGAGAAATCGTTGGACGTTTGATAGAATTTAGACCTATTTTTATCGTTTGCACATCGTTCGGTGAAATGAGAAGTCATAGCTGAAAGGTAGCGACGACATAACGACCTCAAGAACGATCATAAGTAACGATCATCTTTCAGTGTAATTGGGCGAACGTTTTCGGGTTGTTTGCCATAGTGGTCATTTTAGATCATTTATCGTTGGTGTATTAGTACCCTCACTCCCAGGTAACTTCTCCCACTCATCTAATATTGTCTAGTCACTTTTTGATGTGGATCCAGGCTAGATGATTCATCAGTCTTCCTCGTCCCCTCAGCAATGGTACACGTCTAGTGGTATAGGCCTTAATCTCCTCACTTCCCATCAAAACAGACTATGGGACCTTGCACTCCCTATGGTTGGTGGTATTGTGCACTATGAGGTTGCAGCTCTTCCCATGTGACTACGGCAGGACTCACAGACAACTGTATAGAATTCTCGGTATGGTATCCAAAATGGCTGCTGAGAACAGCAACTGCAGCAGACGGCTCAATACTTTACCTTCCACACGTAGTGACTGGAGGTTTAAGAGTTAATCCTCCTCCCCAGATGCTCATCTCCCTCCACCTACTAATCTGACATTGACATTTCAAAGCCTCTAAATGTCAAACAAGATTAATCCTCATTATCAGCTGCAGCACCAGGACAGACCAATGGCAGTGTACCCTCATGCCTCCTCCACCCCAGAACACAGGACCCCCATCACCGGCAGTGTACCCTCATGCCTCCTCCACCCCAGAACACAGGACCCCCATCACCGGCAGTGTACCCTCATGCCTCCTCCACCCCAGAACACAGGACGGATCCCCATCACCGGCAGTGTACCCTCATGCCTCCTCCACCCCAGAACACAGGACGGATCCCCATCACCGGCAGTGTACCCTCATGCCTCCTCCACCCCAGAACACAGGACCCCCATCACCGGCAGTGTACCCTCATGCCTCCTCCACCCCAGAACACAGGACCCCCATCACCAGCAGTGTACCCTCATGCCTCCTCCACCCCAGAACACAGGATCCCCATCACCGGCAGTGTACCCTCATGCCTCCTCCACCCCAGAACACAGGACGGACCCCCATCACCGACAGTGTACCCTCATGCCTCCTCCACCCCAGAACACAGGACCCCCATCACCGGCAGTGTACCCTCATACCTCCTCCACCCCAGAACACAGGATCCCCATCACCGGCAGTGTACCCTCATGCCTCCTCCACCCCAGAACACAGGACCCCCATCACCGACAGTGTACCCTCATGCCTCCTCCACCCCAGAACACAGGACCCCCATCACCGGCAGTGTACCCTCATGCCTCCTCCACCCCAGAACACAGGACCCCCATCACCGGCAGTGTACCCTCATGCCTCCTCCACCCCAGAACACAGGACCCCCATCACCAGCAGTGTACCCTCATGCCTCCTCCACCCCAGAACACAGGATCCCCATCACCGGCAGTGTACCCTCATGTCTCCTCCACCCCAGAACACAGGACGGATCCCCATCACCGGCAGTGTACCCTCATACCTCCACCCCAGAACACAGGATCCCCATCACCGGCAGTGTACCCTCATGCCTCCTCCACCCCAGAACACAGGACGGATCCCCATCACCGGCAGTGTACCCTCATACCTCCACCCCAGAACACAGGATCCCCATCACCGGCAGTGTACCCTCATACCTCCACCCCAGAACACAGGACCCCCATCACCAGCAGTGTACCCTCATGCCTCCACCCCAGAACACAGGACCCCCATCACCGGCAGTGTACTCTCATCTACCCGAGAACACAGGACCCCTGCCCCCATAGACGAAGACCCTTCTATACAGGATATATGGTGGACTGCCACAGGGGGAAACTCCCCATTATACAGGATCTATAGTGGGCCGCATGGAGACATGCCTGGGGACACAGCTGGGCGAGCATCTGTCCACCTCCCAAGTGGCAAAGAGGTTCATGGGGAGTGGTACGGGCTCTTCTGGCCGCACGATCATCACTCCGCTGAGGTTGGGTCCAGCTTCTAATCCCCGGCCGAGACACAATGACGTGTTCCCTCCATTGCCAGATAGACTGACTGCGCTGCTGGGGAGAATACCACCACTCTTGTCCACCATCATCTCTTCTTAGGACATCCAGAACCTGGAATGAGACAGGATAACAATATAGCAGTGGTCATTCTTCCATAGGACAGCAGGGAAGAAGTCCTAACCACAAGTCACAACCACTAACAAATCAAGAAGGACCATCATCTGTGTATGGGGTGGAGCATCCTCACCGTTTGGAGGGGTTCTCTACAGTAAGAGCACATACACTGTTTCTGTTGAGCAATATATAGCGTAAAAGCCTGGAAGCAGACAACACACCTAACAGAGCCAACACCAGACCGGTGGAGAACCTACAGTAATGCCACGCCAGGTCTACTCAAGAACCAAAGATTTATCAAACTGTGCGGCTCCATCCATATAGAGATGTGGAACCCAAGAGCTCTCCAACTGTGCGGCTCCATCCATATAGAGATGTGGAACCCAAGAGCTCTCCAACTGTGCGGCTCCATCCATATAGAGATGTGGAACCCAAGAGCTCTCCAACTGTGCGGCTCCATCCATATAGAGATGTGGAACCCAAGAGCTCTCCAACTGTGCGGCTCCATCCATATAGAGATGTGGAACCCAAGAGCTCTCCAACTGTGCGGCTCCATCCATATAGAGATGTGGAACCCAAGAGCTCTCCAACTGTGCGGCTCCATCCATATAGAGATGTGGAACCTAAGATCTCTCCAACTGTGCGGCTCCATCCATATAGAGATGTGGAACCTAAGATCTCTCCAACTGTGCGGCTCCATCCATATAGAGATGTGGAACCTAAGATCTCTCCAACTGTACGGCTCCATCCATATAGAGATGTGGAACCCAAGAGCTCTCCAACTGTGCGGCTCCATCCATATAGAGATGTGGAACCTAAGATCTCTCCAACTGTGCGGCTCCATCCATATAGAGATGTGGAACCCAAGAGCTCTCCAACTGTGCGGCTCCATCCATATAGAGATGTGGAACCCAAGAGCTCTCCAACTGTGCGGCTCCATCCATATAGAGATGTGGAACCTAAGATCTCTCCAACTGTGCGGCTCCATCCATATAGAGATGTGGAACCTAAGATCTCTCCAACTGTGCGGCTCCATCCATATAGAGATGTGGAACCTAAGATCTCTCCAACTGTACGGCTCCATCCATATAGAGATGTGGAACCCAAGAGCTCTCCAACTGTGCGGCTCCATCCATATAGAGATGTGGAACCTGAAACTTCTCCAACTTTATGGCTTCAATAATATAGAGGCAAAGTTGTTTAACACTTAATTTTTATAGCTGAGGCTGTAGAATTGAATATGTGGAACCCAAAACTTCGACAACTCTATGGCTCTATATATACCCAAGATGTAAGACCCAACATTTATTCAACTGTACAGGTCCATCTATACAGAACCCAAAGCTTCTCCAGCACCATCTACGCACACAGTATTTATGACAGGAGGTCATGTGCACGATATATGACAGAAGGGTATATACATCACATATGGGGAGAGGGTATGTAGGCTATATAAAACATGAGAATATATACAGTATAGGAAAGGAGTATGTACACACCATATACGACAGGCGGCTATATACACACACACTATATATTGGGGAGGGTATACATACCACACATGATGGGAGGGAATATACACACTATAAATTGGGGAGGGTATACGCACCATATACGACAGGCGGCTATATACACACACTATATATTGGGGAGGTTATACGCACCATACATGATGGGAGGGAATATACACACTATGTATTGGGGAGGGTATACACACCATACATGATGGGAGGGACTATACACACTATATATTGGGGAGGGTATACGCACCATATACGACAGGCGGCTATATACACACACTATATATTGGGGAGGGTATACGCACCACACATGATGGGAGGGAATATACACACTATATATTGGGGAGGGTATACGCACCATACATGATGGGAGGGAATATACACACTATATATTGGGGAGGGTATACGCACCATACATGATGGGAGGGAATATACACACTATATATTGGGGAGGGTATACGCACCATATACGACAGGCGGCTATATACACACACTATATATTGGGGAGGGTATACGCACCATATACGACAGGCGGCTATATACACACACTATATATTGGGGAGGGTATACGCACCATACATGATGGGAGGGAATATACACACTATATATTGGGGAGGGTATACGCACCATACATGATGGGAGGGAATATACACACTATATATTGGGGAGGGTATACGCACCATATACGACAGGCGGCTATATACACACACTATATATTGGGGAGGGTATACGCACCATATACGACAGGCGGCTATATACACACACTATATATTGGGGAGGGTATACGCACCATATACGACAGGCGGCTATATACACACACTATATATTGGGGAGGGTATACGCACCATATACGACAGGAGGCTATATACACACTATATATTGGGGAGGGAATATACACACTATATATTGGGGAGGGTATACGCACCATATACACACACTATATATTGGGGAGGGTATACGCACCATACATGATGGGAGGGAATATACACACTATATATTGGGGAGGGTATACGCACCATATACGACAGGCGGCTATATACACACACTATATATTGGGGAGGGTATACGCACCATATACGACAGGCGGCTATATACACACACTATATATTGGGGAGGGTATACGCACCATATACGACAGGCGGCTATATACACACACTATATATTGGGGAGGGTATACGCACCATATACGACAGGAGGCTATATACACACTATATATTGGGGAGGGAATATACACACTATATATTGGGGAGGGTATACGCACCATATACACACACTATATATTGGGGAGGGTATACGCACCATACATGATGGGAGGGAATATACACACTATATATTGGGGAGGGTATACGCACCATACATGATGGGAGGGAATATACACACTATATATTGGGGAGGGTATACGCACCATATACGACAGGCGGCTATATACACACACTATATATTGGGGAGGGTATACGCACCATATACGACAGGCGGCTATATACACACACTATATATTGGGGAGGGTATACGCACCATATACGACAGGCGGCTATATACACACACTATATATTGGGGAGGGTATACGCACCATATACGACAGGAGGCTATATACACACTATATATTGGGGAGGGAATATACACACTATATATTGGGGAGGGTATACGCACCATATACACACACTATATATTGGGGAGGGTATACGCACCATACATGATGGGAGGGAATATACACTATTAGGGATAAACTAATTTTCAGTAATAATCTCTGCATTCAGTTCCCCCTCTGGCTGCCTTCTAATTGAAGGCACCCAGGGAGGAGCGGCAGTCAGTTATACAGCAGCTGAGGAGGAGCAGTCAGTTACACAGCAGCCAGAGATGCAGCAGTAAGTTATAGAGCAGCAGAGGAGCAGTAGTCAGTTATACAGCAGCCGGGGAGGAGCAGCAGTAAGTTAGAGAGCAGCCGAGGAGTGGCACAGAGCGGCAGTCAGTTATACAGCAGGCGGGGAGGAGCGGCAGTCAGTTATACAGCAGTTAAGGAGAGGCACAGAGCGTCAGTCAGTTATACAGAAGCCGGCGCGGAACGGCAGTCAGTTACACAGCAGCCAGGGAGGAGCAGCAGTAAGTTATACAGCAGCCGGGGAGGAGCGGCAGTCAGTTATACAGCAGCTAAGGAGAGGCACAGAGCGTCAGTCAGTTATACAGAAGCCGGCGCGGAACGGCAGTCAGTTACACAGCAGCCAGGGAGGAGCAGCAGTAAGTTATACAGCAGCCGGGGAGGAGCGGCAGTCAGTTATACAGCAGCTGAGGAGGAGTGGCACAGAGCGGCAGTCAGTTACACAGCAGCCAGGGAGGAGCAGTAGTCAGTTATACAGCAGTCGGTGAGAAGCGGCACAGAGCGGCAGTCGGTTATAGAGCAGCCGGCAAGGAGCCGCAGTCAGTTACACAGCCGCCGGGGAGGAGCGACACAGAGCAGCAGTCAATTAAAAGCCAGCCTTTTACGGTAGGGGGTAGGTGGCTATATGCACACACCATGTATGACAGGAGGGTATATACACACCATGTATGACAGGAGGGTATATACACACCATGTATGACAGGAGGGTATATACACACCATGTATGACAGGAGGGTATATACACACCATGTATGACAGGAGGGTATATACACACCATGTATGACAGGAGGGTATATACACACCATGTATGACAGGAGGGTATATACACCATGTATGACAGGAGGGTATATACACACACACCATATTTGATGAGAGGGTAAATAGAAACCACGCACGGTAGGGGGCAAGTGGACATATACATAACATATATGACAGGAGGATTAACACAGTGGGGGCAGGTGGCTATATATGGTGGGATATATACACAGTGTATGACAGGATGGTATATACGGGGGGGGGATATATACACAGTGTATGACAGGATGGTATATACGGGGGGGGGGGGGGTATATACACAGTGTATGACAGGAGGGTATATACGGGGCGGGGGGTATATACACAGTGTATGACAGGAGGGTATATTAGGGGGGGGGGGGGGTATATACACAGTGTATGACAGGAGGGTATATACGGGTGGGTATATACACAGTGTATGACAGGAGGGTATATACGGGGGGGTATATACACAGTGTATGACAGGAGGGTATATACAGGGGGGGAGTAGGGCTGGGCGATATGGGCAAAAAATAAAATCTCGATTTTTTAAAATTTTTTGACGATTCTCGATTTAAATCTCGATTTTTTTCCTTTTTTGCTAAATAAACAGAACATTTTCTCCCTGCAGCATCAGATACTATTTTAATATTTTAGACAACAACTGTATTGATTTCCAGTGTAACAGAGGCCCCATATAGTATAGGAAATCATGTTTGTGCCTCCATCTACGTAGGGTGTAGTAGTGGAGGTATAGTGGATAGGGGGTGTAGTAGTGGAGGTATAGATGAGGGGTGACTGGGGTAAAACTGAAGGGGACTGGGGGACACTAAAGGGGACTGGGGTGACACTGGGGGACACTAAAGGGGACTGGGGGACACTAAAGGGGACTGGGGTGACCCTGGGGGACTGGAGGGACAATGGGGGACACTAAAGGGGACTGGGGTGACACTGGGGGACACTAAAGGGGACTGGAGTGACACTAAAGAAGACTGGGGTGACACTGGGGGACACTAAAGGGGACTGGGGTGACACTAAAGGGGACTGGGGTGACACTGGGGGACACTAAAGGGGACTGGGGTGACACTGGGGGACACTAAAGGGGACTGGGGTGACACTAAAGGGGACTGGGGTGACACTAAAGGGGACTGGGGTGACACTAAAGGGGACTGGGGTGACACTAAAGGGGACTGGGGTGACACTAAAGGGGACTGGGGTGACACTGGGGGACACTAAAGGGGACTGGGGTGACACTGGGGGACACTAAAGGGGACTGGGGTGACACTAAAGGGGACTGGGGTGACACTAAAGGGGACTGGGGTGACACTAAAGGGGACTGGGGTGACACTAAAGGGTACTGGGGTGACACTAAAGGGGACTGGGGTGACACTAAAGGGGACTGGGGTGACACTAAAGGGGACTGGGGTGACACTAAAGGGGACTGGGGGACACTAAAGGGGACTGGGGTGACACTAAAGGGGACTGGGGTGACACTAAAGGGGACTGGGGTGACAATGGGGGACACTGAGGGGACTGGGGGGGACACTGAGGGAACACTGAGGGGATTGGGGGGGGACACTGAGGGAACACTGAGGGGATTGGGGGGGGACACTGAGGGAACAATGAGGGAACTGGGGGGGGGACACTGAAGGGGACTGGGGGGGGACACACTGAAGGGGATGGGGGGGACACTGAGGGAACAATGAGGGGACGGGGGGGACACTGAAGGGGACTGGGGGGGGACACTGAAGGGGATTGGGGGGACACTGAGGGGACTGGGGGTGACTGGTGCAGCTGGAGGTGATTGGAGCAGGAGGGCACATACATCTCCTCCTCCTCTCACCTCCACACACACGCTCCCCTCCCGGCCAGATATGGAGGTCCCGGGTCTGTGGAGGCCGCAGGGACTACAGTAGGTGGTGATCGCATAGCTGCGGGTCACGGAGCTATACAGCGGGAACGGGGGTCTGCACCGAGCCCCCCAATCCCGCTGTATAGCTCCAGGACGAGCAGCGCCGCGATCACCACCTACTGTAGTCCCTGCGGCCTCCTCCTCCACAGACCCGGGACCTCCATATCTGGCCGGGAGGGGAGTGGGACGCTCAGTGGAGGGGGCGGGGGCAGATCAGCGGCGGCGCTGTCAGTGGCTGGAGGCCGCCGGCACTGCACCGCCCCTCTCCAGCCTGGCCACCCAGCATCTTCTCCCCGCTCACCCACACCGCCCCTCTACGGCTCTCCCGCCGGCCTGCACCGCAACCCCCCTTCTCTCAGCTCCTCCCCGGCACCGCAGCCCGAAATGATTTTTTGTGAAAATCGAATTTACGATTTTCACAAAAAATCAAATCGATTTCAACGTTCTGGACGATTAATCGAATTAATTCGATTAATTGCCCAGCCCTAGGGGGGATATATACAGTGTATGACAGGAGGGTATATACAGGGGGATATATACACAGTATGACAGGAGGGTATATACAGGGGGGGTATATACACAGTGTATGACAGGAGGGTATATACAGGGGGATATATACACAGTATGACAGGAGGGTATATACAGGGGGGGTATATACACAGTGTATGACAGGAGGGTATATACGGGGGGGGGGGAATATACACAGTGTATGACAGGAGGGTATATACAGGGGGATATATACACAGTATGACAGGAGGGTATATACAGGGGGGGTATATACACAGTGTATGACAGGAGGGTATATACACAGTGTATGACAGGAGGGTATATACAGGGGGGGTATATACACAGTGTATGACAGGAGGGTATATACAGGGGGGGGGGATATATACACAGTGTATGACAGGAGGGTATATACGGGGGGGGATATATACACAGTGTATGACAGGAGGGTATATACGGGGGGGATATATACAGTGTATGACAGGAGGGTATATACGGGGGGGGATATATACAGTGTATGACAGGAGGGTATATAGGGGGGGGTATATACACAGTGTATGACAGGAGGGTATATACGGGGGGGATATATACAGTGTATGACAGGAGGGTATATCTATATATACACAGTATGACAGGAGGGTATATACGGGGGGATATATATATAGTGTATGACAGGAGGGTATATACGGGGGGGATATATACAGTGTATGACAGGAGGGTATATATATATACACAGTATGACAGGAGGGTATATACGGGGGGGGTATATACACAGTGTATGACAGGAGGGTATATACGGGGGGATATATATATAGTGTATGACAGGAGGGTATATACGGGGGGATATATACAGTGTATGACAGGAGGGTATATACATATATACACAGTATGACAGGAGGGTATATACGGGGGGGATATATACAGTGTATGACAGGAGGGTATATACAGGGGGGGGATATATACAGTATATGACAGGAGGGTATATACGGGGGGGATATATACAGTATGACAGGAGGGTATATATGGGGGGATATATACAGTATATGACAGGAGGGTATATACGGGGGGGGGGATATATACAGTATATGACAGGAGGGTATATACGGGGGGGAAAAATATATACACAGTGTATGACAGGAGGGTATATACGGGGGGGATATATACAGTGTATGACAGGAGGGTATATACGGGGGGGATATATACAGTGTATGACAGGAGGGTATATACGGGGGGGGGATATATACAGTGTATGACAGGAGGGTATATACGGGGGATATATATATACACAGTGTATGACAGGAGGGTATATACGGGGGATATATATATACACAGTGTATGACAGGAGGGTATATACGGGGGGGATATATACAGTGTATGACAGGAGGGTATATACGGGGGGGATATATACACAGTATGACAGGAGGGTATATACAGGGGGGGGTATATACACAGTGTATGACAGGAGGGTATATACGGGGGGGGGTATATACACAGTGTATGACAGGAGGGTATATACGGAGGGGGGGGGTATATACAGTGTATGACAGGAGGGTATATACGGGGGGGGGAATATACACAGTGTATGACAGGAGGGTATATACGGGGGGGGGGGGGGAATATACACAGTGTATGACAGGAGGGTATATACGGGGGGGGGGGTATATACACAGTGTATGACAGGAGGGTATATACGGGGGGGTATATACACAGTGTATGACAGGAGGGTATATACGGGGGGGGATATATACACAGTATGACAGGAGGGTATATACGGGGGGGATATATACACAGTGTATGACAGGAGGGTATATACAGGGGGGGGATATACACAGTATGACAGGAGGGTATATACGGGGGGGATATATACAGTGTATGACAGGAGGGTATATACAGGGGGGGGGGATATATACAGTGTATGACAGGAGGGTATATACGGGGGGGATATATACAGTGTATGACAGGAGGGTATATACGGGGGGGATATATACAGTGTATGACAGGAGGGTATATACGGGGGGGATATATACAGTGTATGACAGGAGGGTATATAGGGGGGGGGGGGGTATATACACAGTGTATGACAGGAGGGTATATACGGGGGATATATATATACACAGTGTATGACAGGAGGGTATATACGGGGGGGTATATACACAGTGTATGACAGGAGGGTATATACGGGGGATATATATATACACAGTGTATGACAGGAGGGTATATACGGGGGGGATATATACAGTGTATGACAGGAGGGTATATACGGGGGGGGGATATACACAGTATGACAGGAGGGTATATACGGGGGGGATATATACAGTGTATGACAGGAGGGTATATACGGGGGGGGATATATACAGTGTATGACAGGAGGGTATATACGGGGGGGATATATACAGTGTATGACAGGAGGGTATATACGGGGGGGGATATATACAGTGTATGACAGGAGGGTATATACGGGGGATATATATATACACAGTGTATGACAGGAGGGTATATACGGGGGGATATACACAGTGTATGACAGGAGGGTATATACGGGGGGGATATATACAGTGTATGACAGGAGGGTATATACGGGGGGGATATATACAGTGTATGACAGGAGGGTATATACGGGGGGGATATATACAGTGTATGACAGGAGGGTATATACGGGGGATATATATATATACACAGTGTATGACAGGAGGGTATATACGGGGGGATATATACAGTATATGACAGGAGGGTATATACAGGGGGGGGATATACACAGTGTATGACAGGAGGGTATATACCGGGGGATATATACAGTGTATGACAAAAGGGTATATAGGGGGGGGGGATATATACACAGTGTATGACAGGAGGGTATATACGGGGGGGGGTATATACACAGTGTATGACAGGAGGGTATATACGGGGGGGGGGTATATACACAGTGTATGACAGGAGGGTATATACGGGGGGGGGGGGGGGGATATATACAGTGTATGACAGGAGGGTATATACGGGGGGGGGTATATACACAGTGTATGACAGGAGGGTATATACGGGGGGGGGGGGTATATACACAGTGTATGACAGGAGGGTATATACGGGGGGATATATATACAGTGTATGACAGGAGGGTATATACGGGGGGGGGGTATATACACAGTGTATGACAGGAGGGTATATACGGGGGGGGGTATATACACAGTGTATGACAGGAGGGTATATACGGGGGGGGGGTATATACACAGTGTAAGACAGGAGGGTATATACGGGGGGGGGGGGGGGGGGGGGGGGGGTATATACACAGTGTATGACAGGAGGGTATATACGGGGGGGATATATACAGTGTATGACAGGAGGGTATATACGGGGGATATATATATACACAGTGTATGACAGGAGGATATATACGGGGGGATATACACAGTGTATGACAGGAGGGTATATACGGGGGGATATACACAGTGTATGACAGGAGGGTATATACGGGGGGGATATATACACAGTATGACAGGAGGGTATATACGGGGGGGGGGATATATACAGTGTATGACAGGAGGGTATATACGGGGGGGATATATACAGTGTATGACAGGAGGGTATATACGGGGGGGATATATACACAGTGTATGACAGGAGGGTATATACGGGGGGGATATATACACAGTATGACAGGAGGGTATATACGGGGGGGATATATACAGTGTATGACAGGAGGGTATATACGGGGGGGATATATACACAGTATGACAGGAGGGTATATACGGGGGGGGGATATATACAGTGTATGACAGGAGGGTATATACGGGGGGGATATATACAGTGTATGACAGGAGGGTATATACGGGGGGGGATATATACAGTGTATGACAGGAGGGTATATACGGGGGGGATATATACAGTGTATGACAGGAGGGTATATACGGGGGATATATATATATATATATATACACAGTGTATGACAGGAGGGTATATACCGGGGGATATATACAGTGTATGACAAAAGGGTATATGGGGGGGGGGGATATATACACAGTGTATGACAGGAGGGTATATACGGGGGGGGGGGGGGGGGGGGGGGGGGGGGGTATATACACAGTGTATGACAGGAGGGTATATACGGGGGGGGGGATATATACAGTGTATGACAGGAGGGTATATACGGGGGGGGGGGGGGGGGGGGGTATATACACAGTGTATGACAGGAGGGTATATACGGGGGGGATATATATACAGTGTATGACAGGAGGGTATATACGGGGGGGGGGTATATACACAGTGTATGACAGGAGGGTATATACGGGGGGGGGGGGTATATACACAGTGTATGACAGGAGGGTATATACGGAGGGGGGGGTATATACAGTGTATGACAGGAGGGTATATACGGGGGGGATATATACAGTGTATGACAGGAGGGTATATATAGGGGGGGGGGGTATATACACAGTGTATGACAGGAGGGTATATACGGGGGATATATATATACACAGTGTATGACAGGAGGGTATATACGGGGGATATATATATACACAGTGTATGACAGGAGGGTATATACGGGGGGGGATATATACACAGTGTATGACAGGAGGGTATATACGGGGGATATATATATACACAGTGTATGACAGGAGGGTATATACGGGGGGGGATATATACACAGTGTATGACAGGAGGGTATATACGGGGGATATATATATACACAGTGTATGACAGGAGGGTATATACGGGGGGGATATATACACAGTGTATGACAGGAGGGTATATACGGGGGGGATATATACAGTGTATGACAGGAGGGTATATACGGGGGGGGTATATATATATACACACTATGACAGGAGGGTATATACGGGGGGGATATATACAGTGTATGACAGGAGGGTATATAGGGGGGGGGGGGTATATACACAGTGTATGACAGGAGGGTATATACGGGGGGATATATATATAGTGTATGACAGGAGGGTATATACGGGGGGGGATATATACAGTGTATGACAGGAGGGTATATACGGGGGGGGGGGGGGGATATATATACACAGTGTATGACAGGAGGGTATATACGGGGGGGGTATATACACAGTGTATGGACAGGAGGGGTATATACGGGGGGGGGGGGATATATACAGTGTATGACAGGAGGGTATATACGGGGGGGGGATATATATACACAGTGTGACAGGAGGGTATATACGGGGGGGGTATATACACAGTGTATGACAGGAGGGTATATAGAGGGGGGGGGGGGGGTATATATTCACCGTACACCCTCGGGGTCTGAATTTTTTCTCACCGATTGATGCTGGAAATCAGCGGGGCTGTAATTATGTGATGTCACAGTCATGTGATCAAGAGAAAGGGGTGGAGTCCTTTACTTTCAGGTCTCTACCGTAGATATCTTAATATACACACTGCACCATATATATCCTAATATACTGCATTATATATATCCCCACTACAGACCCACTGTACCGTATACCCTCTATTACAGACACTCTACCGTGTACCTCCTAATACAGACACACTCCACTCTACATACCCAATACAGACTTTAGCTCACATATCCACATATGTCCTAATACATGCCCATATATGTACAGAGGACCACATATATCCTAATACATGCGCATACTTATTATATATACAGTGCTGTACAGATCCTAATAAATGTACACCACCATATATATCCTAATACATAAACATACTATCCTATGTACATCATTATTATAGTAGTACCGTATACATCCTAGTATATGTACAAAGTGCCATATATATTCTAATACAGTACAGGCATATCCCTTCTATTATATGCCTGGAGTACCGTATACATCCTAATACATGTATATAGCTGGTATCATGTGTGCTGAACAGGGTGTATGAGGTTACATATAAGCTTTGCACTACACCGAGGCGGAAACATCCACATCACAACTAGGAAGGAAAGTCTTTATTACTGTCCTATAATGTGACCCCCCCATACTGGAGACCATGGAGAGCACGCTCCCCCCGGGGGCCCCACATACACAGGCTCAGGTGGAGGGATCCCGACCTACATACAGAAAGGCCATCATGGTGTCCAGACCCGGGGAAAATGAGACCCAACCCTGACATGTGTCCCCCCCCCGCAGCGTCACAGGGACCCAACCCTGACATGTGCCCCCCCCCCCCCCCCCCGCAGCGTCACAGAGACCCAACCCTGACATGTGTCCCCCCCCCCGCAGTGTCACAGAGACCCAACCCTGACATGTGCCCCCCCCCCCCCCGCAGTGTCACAGAGACCCCAACCCTGACATGTGTCCCCCCCCCCCACCGCGCGTCACAGGGACCCAACCCTGACATGTGTCCCCCCCCCCCGCAGTGTCACAGAGACCCAACCCTGACATGTGCCCCCCCCCCCCCGCGGTGTCACAGAGACCCAACCCTGACAGTGTGTCCCCCCCCCCCGCAGCGTCACAGGGACCCCAACCCTGACATGTGTCCCCCCCCCCCGCAGTGTCACAGAGACCCAACCCTGACATGTGCCCCCCCCCCCCCGCCGGGTGTCACAGGGACCCAACCCTGACATGTGTCCCCCCCCCCCGCAGCGTCACAGGGGACCCAACCCTGACATGTGTCCCCCCCCCCCCCGCAGCCGTCACAGGGACCCCAACCCTGACATGTGTCCCCCCCCCCCGCAGTGTCACAGAGACCCAACCCTGACATGTGCCCCCCCCCCCCCGCGGTGTCACAGGGACCCAACCCTGACATGTGCCCCCCCCCCCCCCCGCAGTGTCACAGAGACCCAACCCTGACATGTGCCCCCCCCCCCCCCGCGGTGTCACAGGGACCCAACCCTGACATGTGCCCCCCCCCCACCCCCGCAGTGTCACAGAGACCCAACCCTGACATGTGCCCCCCCCCCCCGCAGCGTCACAGAGACCCAACCCTGACATGTGTCCCCCGCCCCGCAGCATCACAGGGGCCCAACCCTGACATGTGTCCCCCCCCCCCCGCAGCGTCACAGAGACCCAACCCTGACATGTGTCCCCCCCCCCCACAGTGTCACAGAGACCCAACCCTGACATGTGTCCCCCCCCCACAGTGTCACAGAGACCCAACCCTGACATGTGCCCCCCCCCCCCCGCGGTGTCACAGAGACCCAACCCTGACATGTGCCCCCCCCCCCCCGCGGTGTCACAGAGACCCAACCCGTCCCAGGGGCAATGTCACAACCTCCCAGGGGGCGGAGCTACTACTGCTGACTGGGAAGGCGTTTCCGATCTTTGATGGAGTTCCTCTTTCTTTTCTTGCTCAGAAAATTCTCCACTTTTCCTCTTTTCTTTAGATCTTGATATTTGTCAGCAAGTTCCAACTTCCGAATTTCACCTAAAAGCAAAACGGGTATACGGGTCATTACATGTACCGTGATGTATACACCTCGGGGTGCAGAGCGCGCTGTGAGGTCCTGATCCTGTCTCCTCTCCTGGATGTAGTGAGCGTGCTGTGAGGTCCTGATCCTGTCTCCTCTCCTAGATGTAGTGAGCGTGCTGTGAGGTCCTGATCCTGTCTCCTGGATGTAGTGAGCATGCTGTGAGGTCCTAGTCCTGTCTCCTGGATGTAGTGAGCATGCTGTGAGGTCCTGATCCTGTCTCCTCTCCTGGATGTAGTGAGCATGCTGTGAGGTCCTGATCCTGTCTCCTCTCCTGGATGTAGTGAGCGTGCTGTGAGATCCTGATCCTGTCTCCTCTCCTAGATGTAGTGAGCGTGCTGTGAGGTCCTGATCCTGTCTCCTGGATGTAGTGAGCGTGCTGTGAGGTCCTGATCCTGTCTCCTGGATGTAGTGAGCGTGCTGTGAGGTCCTGATCCTGTCTCCTGGATGTAGTGAGCATGCTGTGAGGTCCTGATCCTGTCTCCTCTCCTGGATGTAGTGAGCATGCTGTGAGGTCCTGATCCTGTCTCCTCTCCTGGATGTAGTGAGCGTGCTGTGAGGTCCTGATCCTGTCTCCTGGATGTAGTGAGCGTGCTGTGAGGTCCTGATCCTGTCTCCTGGATGTAGTGAGCATGCTGTGAGGTCCTGATCCTGTCTCCTCTCCTGGATGTAGTGAGCATGCTGTGAGGTCCTGATCCTGTCTCCTCTCCTAGATGTAGTGAGCATGCTGTGAGGTCCTGATCCTGTCTCCTCTCCTGGATGTAGTGAGCGTGCTGTGAGGTCCTGATCCTGTCTCCTCTCCTGGATGTAGTGAGCATGCTGTGAGGTCCTGATCCTGTCTCCTCTCCTGGATGTAGTGAGCGTGCTGTGAGGTCCTGATCCTGTCTCCTGGATGTAGTGAGCATGCTGTGAGGTCCTGATCCTGTCTCCTCTCCTGGATGTAGTGAGCATGCTGTGAGGTCCTGATCCTGTCTCCTCTCCTAGATGTAGTGAGCGTGCTGTGAGGTCCTGATCCTGTCTCCTGGATGTAGTGAGCATGCTGTGAGGTCCTGATCCTGTCTCCTCTCCTGGATGTAGTGAGCATGCTGTGAGGTCCTGATCCTGTCTCCTCTCCTAGATGTAGTGAGCTTGCTGTGAGGTCCTGATCCTGTCTCTTCTCCTGGATGTAGTGAGCGTGCTGTGAGGTCCTGATCCTGTCTCCTGGATGTAGTGAGCGTGCTGTGAGGTCCTGATCCTGTCTCCTGGATGTAGTGAGCGTGCTGTGAGGTCCTGATCCTGTCTCCTCTCCTAGATGTAGTGAGCGTGCTGTGAGGTCCTGATCCTGTCTCCTGGATGTAGTGAGCGTGCTGTGAGGTCCTGATCCTGTCTCCTGGATGTAGTGAGCGTGCTGTGAGGTCCTGATCCTGTCTCCTGGATGTAGTGAGCATGCTGTGAGGTCCTGATCCTGTCTCCTCTCCTGGATGTAGTGAGCATGCTGTGAGGTCCTGATCCTGTCTCCTCTCCTGGATGTAGTGAGCGTGCTGTGAGGTCCTGATCCTGTCTCCTGGATGTAGTGAGCGTGCTGTGAGGTCCTAGTCCTGTCTCCTGGATGTAGTGAGCATGCTGTGAGGTCCTGATCCTGTCTCCTCTCCTGGATGTAGTGAGCATGCTGTGAGGTCCTGATCCTGTCTCCTCTCCTGGATGTAGTGAGCGTGCTGTGAGGTCCTGATCCTGTCTCCTCTCCTGGATGTAGTGAGCGTGCTGTGAGGTCCTGATCCTGTCTCCTGGATGTAGTGAGCATGCTGTGAGGTCCTGATCCTGTCTCCTCTCCTGGATGTAGTGAGCATGCTGTGAGGTCCTGATCCTGTCTCCTCTCCTAGATGTAGTGAGCGTGCTGTGAGGTCCTGATCCTGTCTCCTGGATGTAGTGAGCATGCTGTGAGGTCCTGATCCTGTCTCCTCTCCTGGATGTAGTGAGCATGCTGTGAGGTCCTGATCCTGTCTCCTCTCCTAGATGTAGTGAGCTTGCTGTGAGGTCCTGATCCTGTCTCTTCTCCTGGATGTAGTGAGCGTGCTGTGAGGTCCTGATCCTGTCTCTTCTCCTGGATGTAGTGAGCGTGCTGTGAGGTCCTAGTCCTGTCTCCTGGATGTAGTGAGCATGCTGTGAGGTCCTGATCCTGTCTCCTCTCCTGGATGTAGTGAGCGTGCTGTGAGGTCCTGATCCTGCCTCCTGGATGTAGTGAGCATGCTGTGAGGTCCTGATCCTGTCTCCTCTCCTAGATGTAGTGAGCGTGCTGTGAGGTCCTGATCCTGTCTCCTCTCCTAGATGTAGTGAGCGTGCTGTGAGGTCCTGATCCTGTCTCTTCTCCTGGATGTAGTGAGCATGCTGTGAGGTCCTAGTCCTGTCTCCTGGATGTAGTGAGCGTGCTGTGAGGTCCTGATCCTGTCTCCTGGATGTAGTGAGCGTGCTGTGAGGTCCTGATCCTGTCTCCTGGATGTAGTGAGCGTGCTGTGAGGTCCTGATCCTGTCTCCTAGATGTAGTGAGCGTGCTGTGAGGTCCTGATCCTGTCTCCTCTCCTGGATGTAGTGAGCGTGCTGTGAGGTCCTGATCCTGTCTCCTAGATGTAGTGAGCGTGCTGTGAGGTCCTGATCCTGTCTCCTAGATGTAGTGAGCGTGCTGTGAGGTCCTGATCCTGTCTCCTGGATGTAGTGAGCATGCTGTGAGGTCCTGATCCTGTCTCCTCTCCTGGATGTAGTGAGCGTGCTGTGAGGTCCTGATCCTGTCTCCTAGATGTAGTGAGCGTGCTGTGAGGTCCTGATTGTGTCTCCTGGATGTAGTGAGCATGCTGTGAGGTCCTGATCCTGTCTCCTAGATGTAGTGAGCGTGCTGTGAGGTCCTGATCCTGTCTCCTGGATGTAGTGAGCGTGCTGTGAGGTCCTGATCCAGTCTCCTAGATGTAGTGAGCATGCTGTGAGGTCCTGAACCTGTCTCTTCTCCTGGATGTAGTGAGCGTGCTGTGAGGTCCTGAACCTGTCTCCTGGATGTAGTGAGCGTGCTGTGAGGTCCTGATCCTGTCTCCTCTCCTGGATGTAGTGAGCGTGCTGTGAGGTCCTGAACCTGTCTCCTGGATGTAGTGAGCGTGCTGTGAGGTCCTGAACCTGTCTCCTAGATGTAGTGAGCGTGCTGTGAGGTCCTGATCCTGTCTCCTAGATGTAGTGAGCGTGCTGTGAGGTCCTGATCCTGTCTCCTAGATGTAGTGAGCGTGCTGCGAGGTCCTGATCCTGTCTCCTAGATGTAGTGAGCGTGCTGTGAGGTCCTGATCCTGTCTCCTAGATGTAGTGAGCGTGCTGTGAGGTCCTGATCCTGTCTCCTAGATGTAGTGAGCGTGCTGTGAGGTCCTGATCCTGTCTCCTAGATGTAGTGAGCGTGCTGTGAGGTCCTGATTGTGTCTCCTGGATGTAGTGAGCATGCTGTGAGGTCCTGATCCTGTCTCCTAGATGTAGTGAGCGTGCTGTGAGGTCCTGATCCTGTCTCCTGGATGTAGTGAGCGTGCTGTGAGGTCCTGATCCAGTCTCCTAGATGTAGTGAGCATGCTGTGAGGTCCTGAACCTGTCTCTTCTCCTGGATGTAGTGAGCGTGCTGTGAGGTCCTGAACCTGTCTCCTGGATGTAGTGAGCGTGCTGTGAGGTCCTGATCCTGTCTCCTCTCCTGGATGTAGTGAGTGTGCTGTGAGGTCCTGAACCTGTCTCCTGGATGTAGTGAGCGTGCTGTGAGGTCCTGAACCTGTCTCCTGGATGTAGTGAGCGTGCTGTGAGGTCATGTGTACCAGTGTTCACCTTTCTTGAGGTAGAATGGCTTCTTCCCTTGCTGGGCACGCTCTATCTGCTGTGTCTTGAATTCGGCTTCTCTTTGTCGGAGTTTCTGCTTCTTTTTGGCTGCTTCTTCCTGCTGATTCTAAATAGAACAACAATGATAAATGAAGAGCGGAGAAAGGGGCCTCCGGGTCCCGTTCCCTAGGTGGGCGCCCCTCACCATCCGCTGCAATAAATGCTCCAGCTGCTCCCTCAGCGCTGGATCCCGAGTCTTCTTAAGCTTCTTCTCCAAATCCTGTTAAAAGATTCACAGAGTTTAGTGATAGGCGGGCAGAGGACCCCCTCGCAGGTGAAGACCCTCAAGAACGACAATACACAGGCCCAGAATCACAGACAGAAGACAACTAATCCTGCGCTACAGAAGCATCAGTCATGTAATCCTGCCTGTGATGATGGGAAGGGATCTCTACAGAACAGGAGGGGTCAGCCTATAGTGACTGGCGGCTCCTGTGCTATCTGTATATATAGGTGTTACCTGTCAGTGTAATCCTGCCTGTGATGATGGGAAGGGATCTCTACAGAACAGGAGGGGTCAGCCTATAGTGACTGGCGGCTCCTGTGCTATCTGTATATATAGGTGTTACCTGTCAGTGTAATCCTGCCTGTGGTAATAGTAAGGGATCTCTACAGAACAGGAGGGGTCAGCCTATAGTGACTGGCGGCTCCTGTGCTATCTGTATATATAGGTGTTACCTGTCAGTGTAATCCTGCCTGTGGTAATAGTAAGGGATCTCTACAGAACAGGAGGGGTCAGCCTATAGTGACTGGCGGCTCCTGTGCTATCTGTATATATAGGTGTTACCTGTCAGTGTAATCCTGCCTGTGGTGCTGGTGATGATGATAAGTGACAGCACAGGAGGGGTCAGCCTATAGTGACTGGCGGCTCCTGTGCTATCTGTATATATAGGTGTTACCTGTCAGTGTAATCCTGCCTGTGGTAATAGTAAGGGATCTCTACAGAACAGGAGGGGTCAGCCTATAGTGACTGGCGGCTCCTGTGCTATCTGTATATATAGGTGTTACCTGTCAGTGTAATCCTGCCTGTGGTAATAGTAAGGGATCTCTACAGAACAGGAGGGGTCAGCCTATAGTGACTGGCGGCTCCTGTGCTATCTGTATATATAGGTGTTACCTGTCAGTGTAATCCTGCCTGTGATGATGATGGGAAGGGATCTCTACAGAACAGGAGGGGTCAGCCTATAGTGACTGGCGGCTCCTGTGCTATCTGTATATATAGGTGTTATCTGTCAGTGTAATCCTGCCTGTGATGATGGGAAGGGATCTCTACAGAACAGGAGGGGTCATCCTATAGTGACTGGCGGCTCCTGTGCTATCTGTATATATAGGTGTTACCTGTCAGTGTAATCCTGCCTGTGGTAATAGTAAGGGATCTCTACAGAACAGGAGGGGTCAGCCTATAGTGACTGGCGGCTCCTGTGCTATCTGTATATATAGGTGTTACCTGTCAGTGTAATCCTGCCTGTGGTGCTGGTGATGATGATAAGTGACAGCACAGGAGCGGTCAGCCTATAGTGACTGGCGGCTCCTGTGCTATCTGTATATATAGGTGTTACCTGTCAGTGTAATCCTGCCTGTGATGATGGGAAGGGATCTCTACAGAACAGGAGGGGTCATCCTATAGTGACTGGCGGCTCCTGTGCTATCTGTATATATAGGTGTTACCTGTCAGTGTAATCCTGCCTGTGATGATGATGGGAGAGGATCTCTACAGAACAGGAGGGGTCAGCCTATAGTGACTGGCGGCTCCTGTGCTATCTGTATATATATAGGTGTTACCTGTCAGTGTAATCCTGCCTGTGATGATGATGGGAAGGGATCTCTACAGAACAGGAGGGGTCAGCCTATAGTGACTGGCGGCTCCTGTGCTATCTGTATATATAGGTGTTACCTGTCAGTGTAATCCTGCCTGTGGTGCTGGTGATGATGATAAGTGACAGCACAGGAGGGGTCAGCCTATAGTGACTGGCGGCTCCTGTGCTATCTGTATATATAGGTGTTACCTGTCAGTGTAATCCTGCCTGTGATGATGATGGGAAGGGATCTCTACAGAACAGGAGGGGTCAGCCTATAGTGACTGGCGGCTCCTGTGCTATCTGTATATATAGGTGTTACCTGTCAGTGTAATCCTGCCTGTGATGATGGGAAGGGATCTCTACAGAACAGGAGGGGTCATCCTATAGTGACTGGCGGCTGCTGTGCTATCTGTATATATAGGTGTTACCTGTCAGTGTAATCCTGCCTGTGGTGCTGGTGATGATGATAAGTGAAAGCACAGGAGGGGTCAGCCTATAGTGACTGGCGGCTCCTGTGCTATCTGTATATATAGGTGTTACCTGTCAGTGTAATCCTGCCTGTGATGATGGGAAGGGATCTCTACAGAACAGGAGGGGTCATCCTATAGTGACTGGCGGCTCCTGTGCTATCTGTATATATAGGTGTTACCTGTCAGTGTAATCCTGCCTGTGATGATGATGGGAGAGGATCTCTACAGAACAGGAGGGGTCAGCCTATAGTGACTGGCGGCTCCTGTGCTATCTGTATATATAGGTGTTACCTGTCAGTGTAATCCTGCCTGTGATGATGGGAAGGGATCTCTACAGAACAGGAGGGGTCATCCTATAGTGACTGGCGGCTCCTGTGCTATCTGTATATATAGGTGTTACCTGTCAGTGTAATCCTGCCTGTGGTGCTGGTGATGATGATAAGTGACAGCACAGGAGGGGTTTGCTGGTCTCCCCTCCTTTATATACTATATCCCTCTCTCCATCGGGCCTACTAGGACCCATCACTGTGAGACAGAACGTGGAAGCACCTCCTTCTCTTTGCTCTTGATCTTGTCTAGGAAGCTGTACGTCTTCTCAAACACTTCCGG
Organism: Dendropsophus ebraccatus; assembly: GCA_027789725.1. Taxonomy (NCBI): domain Eukaryota; kingdom Metazoa; phylum Chordata; class Amphibia; order Anura; family Hylidae; genus Dendropsophus; species Dendropsophus ebraccatus. The sequence continues at coordinate 20,880,824 of JAQFWZ010000010.1, forward strand.
CTTAAATTCTCCAGAGAGATCATCAAATCGGGGATCACGACCAATCTGTAAGTAAATAACAGAATGGATTAAGGAAGAGCGGGAACTCCGGCCCATCAGCCTCCTGCAGGCCACCATCTCACCACAGATCACCGACCACTAGGGATGAGCCAACTTTTGAAAAGCTCATTTCGATCCGGCAAACTTTGTTAAGTTTGGATTTGGACAGCCTGAGAGCGCCGGGCCTGACATGGTTGGTAAGACACTGGGGCAGGTTGGACTGCAGTCAGAGCGGCGGATGGTTGCAAGGTGGTGGAGGCAGAACCTGTGCAGAACTGGCCCCCGAAAGCATCGGGGAGGTGACAGCGACAAGAATGGGACAACTTTCTGGTGGTCTTCTGGGGGGATGTTGACCCAATGGGCAGTAACAGACATGTACTACCCTAGCCAATAATTAAAGGAGCAGACATCAGCACTGGGGAGCACGGTCCTGGACACCAAGAATCCCAATGAGTCGCCAACATTTTTCTTCAAAACTGTGCAGTGATGGGACTTTTTTTTTTTTTTTTTAAACTTTTTGTTGTTGCGGCTAAACGGGGTTCTGCAGTTTTTTTAACCTGATTGTAAAGATATGAACTGATTTTCCCTTAATAAATTCGATAAGCTTGAACAGTGAAGTTGCATTCATGTGTCTTGGTTGATCCTGTCACATTACATTATTGATTAGGCAGCACCCAGGTATATCTGAGGGGACTAATTTAAGGTCTCACCCTAACAGGGGTGACAGCACACATCTTAATATTCACAGAAAACCAGGATACAAGGGATTATAGGAGTAATGGTCCCTTGTATCCTGGTCTATTCGGTGAATAAAGTACAATTTTGTGTCGCCGTTGTTATTTTTACCAGATTTGTAATGAACTTTCTCAAAGTTCGGTTCACTCATCCCTACCGACCACCACCAGCGCTGGGCAGGACAGTCACTAAAGGGTTAAAGGAGACACTATACGGCATCCACACATGTTCCCCAAACAGTACAGAGATCTTAGCGTCCCAAGAGAGCGGGCACAGGAAGTTACCCCCACCCCTGGCGGAGCTGTCCGCGCCTTACCTCTATAGACCAGGGACCAAAGCGGGAAAATGGAGCACAATAAAGACATTAGTAGACAGGCCATGGACCAGGGGTGGGGGAAGGTGTCACCTCAGCACACGCCATGGACCGGGGGGGGGGGGGGGGGGGGGGGTTAGGGTTACCTTCAGACACACCCAGTCAGGCTCTAACCTGTTGCGCTGGTGCAAGAGCTCTTCTGCATCTCCTTTCTTCCACAGACAGCGCCGCCATCTTGGTGTGTTATACGTTACGTGAAGGATCAGATTACAGCTGATCACTCACATCTGGCACAGTGTGATCGGCCACAGAACCATGGAGTCTGAAGATTGTGCTAAGCCGAGACCCCCTTCCCGCACCCTGGGCCTCTCCTCACCCTTTTCTTGGCTGGGACCACCTTCCTCAGGAACGGCACCGCTTTCTTAGAGGACATTTCCAGGGGTCTAAATACAATAACATAAGTCATAGATCTCACTATGGAGTAACACAGAAATGCTTTACTGTGTCACCCCCCCCCCCTCCCCCAAGCATGGTACACCCTCCCCCTAGCAAGGTACACCCGCCCCCCTCCTCCAAGCAAGGTACACCCCCCCCCCCCTCTCCTCCTCCAAGCAAGGTACACCCCCCCCTTCTCCTCCTCCAAGCAAGGTAAACCCCCTCCTCCAAGCAAGGTACACCCCCCCCCCTCCTCCAAGCAGGGTACACCCCCCCTCCTCCTCCAAGCAGGGTACACCCCCCCTCCTCCTCCAAGCAGGGTACACCCCCCCCTCCTCCTCCAAGCAGGGTACACCCCCCCCTCCTCCTCCAAGCAGGGTACACCCCCCCCTCCTCCTCCCAAGCAAGGTACACCCCCCCCCTCCTCCTCCAAGCAAGGTACACCCCCCTCCTCCTCCTCCAAGCAAGGTACACCCCCCTCCTCCTCCTCCAAGCAAGGTACACCCCCCTCCTCCTCCTCCAAGCAAGGTACACCCCCCTCCTCCTCCTCCAAGCAAGGTACACCCCCCCCCTCCTCCTCCAAGCAAGGTACACCCCCCTCCTCCTCCTCCAAGCAGGGTACACCCCCCCCCTCCTCCTCCAAGCAGGGTACACCCCCCCTCCTCCTCCAAGCAGGGTACACCCCCCCTCCTCCTCCAAGCAGGGTACACCCCCCCTCCTCCTCCAAGCAGGGTACACCCCCCCTCCTCCTCCAAGCAGGGTACACCCCCCCCTCCTCCTCCAAGCAAGGTACACCCCCCCCTCCTCCTCCAAGCAGGGTACACCCCCCCCTCCTCCTCCAAGCAAGGTACACCCCCCTCCTCCTCCTCCAAGCAAGGTACACCCCCCTCCTCCTCCTCCAAGCAAGGTACACCCCCCTCCTCCTCCTCCAAGCAAGGTACACCCCCCCCCTTCTCCTCCTCCAAGCAGGGTACACCCCCCCCCTTCTCCTCCTCCAAGCAGGGTACACCCCCCCCCTCCTCCTCCAAGCAGGGTACACCCCCCCCCTCCTCCTCCAAGCAGGGTACACCCCCCCCTCCTCCTCCAAGCAGGGTACACCCCCCCTCCTCCTCCAAGCAGGGTACACCCCCCCTCCTCCTCCAAGCAGGGTACACCCCCCCCTCCTCCTCCAAGCAGGGTACACCCCCCCCTCCTCCTCCAAGCAAGGTACACCCCCCTCCTCCTCCAAGCAGGGTACACCCCCCCTCCTCCTCCTCCAAGCAGGGTACACCCCCCCTCCCCCTCCTCCAAGCAGGGTACACCCCCCCTCCCCCAAGCAGGGTACACCCCCCCTCCCCCTCCTCCAAGCAGGGTACACCCCCCCTCCCCCTCCTCCAAGCAGGGTACACCCCCCCTCCCCCTCCTCCAAGCAGGGTACACCCCCCCTCCAAGGTTACAGACAATCTGTCACTTATGGGAACATCCTCCATGCTGTCGGCATGTTCTCCTCTTACTCATGTCAATGGTGGCACTTGCCATTTACACAGAAAGATTATCTGACCTGATGTCTGTTTATAGTCTGTTTCTGGCTTTGGCTTCAAGTCTTTGGCAGATAATCTGTCCGATAATCTTTCTGTGTAAATGGACCCTTAGATCTCCATGACACTTGCTGGGTGCCACAGCTCCCTTTGAGTAACTGGCAGGCGGCAGCCAAGATGGGCGGCTATACAACCTACCGATTCTTATCCAGTTGCTTGCAGTCACCTGACAGCTTTCCTCCTCGAGACCCCTGCACCGTCTTATAGAAAGCTTTAGTCCCCACTTTCTTCTGAACTTTGATGATCTCCTCAAAAGACATCGAGGAAAAGTCTGGTGAAAAGAACCCAAAACATCAGAGGGATCAGGAGGGCACCCCCCAAAGACCAGATCTACAGAGGGATCAGGAGGGCACCCCCCCCAAAGACCAGATCTACAGAGGGATCAGGAGAGCACCCCCCCCAAAGACCAGATCTACAGAGGGATCAGGAGGGCACCCCCCCCCCCAAAGACCAGATCTACAGAGGGATCAGGAGAGCACCCCCCCCAAAGACCAGATCTACAGAGGGATCAGGAGGGCACCCCCCCCCCCCAAAGACCAGATCTACAGAGGGATCAGGAGGGCAGCCCCCCAAATACCAGATCTACAGAGGGATCAGGAGGGCAACCCCCCCCCCAAAGACCAGATCTACAGAGGGATCAGGAGGGCACCCCCCCCCCCAAAGACCAGATCTACAGAGGGATCAGGAGGGCACCCCCCCCCCCCCAAAAGACCAGATCTACAGAGGGATCAGGAGGGCACCCCCCCCCCAAAGACCAGATCTACAGAGGGATCAGGAGGGCACCCCCCCCCCCCAAAGACCAGATCTACAGAGGGATCAGGAGAGCAACCGCCCCTCCCCCCAAAGACCAGATCTACAGAGGGATCAGGAGAGCAACCGCCCCTCCCCCCAAAGACCAGATCTACAGAGGGATCAGGAGAGCACCCGCCCCTCCCCCCCCAAAGACCAGATCTACAGAGGGATCAGGAGAGCACCCCCCCCCCCAAAGACCAGATCTACAGAGGGATCAGGAGGGCACCCCCCCCCCCCCCCCCCCCCCCAAAGACCAGATCTACAGAGGGATCAGGAGGGCACCCCCCCCCAAAGACCAGATCTACAGAGGGATCAGGAGGGCACCCCCCCCCCCCCCCCAAAGACCAGATCTACAGAGGGATCAGGAGAGCAACCGCCGCAAAGACCAGATCTACAGAGGGATCAGGAGGGCACCCCCCCCAAAGACCAGATCTACAGAGGATCAGGAGGGCACCCCCCCAAAAGACCAGATCTACAGAGGGATCAGGAGGGCACCCCCCCAAAGACCAGATCTACAGAGGGATCAGGAGAGCACCCCCCCCCAAAGACCAGATCTACAGAGGGATCAGGAGAGCACCCCCCCCCCAAAGACCAGATCTACAGAGGGATCAGGAGAGCACCCCCCCCAAAGACCAGATCTACAGAGGGATCAGGAGAGCACCCCCCCCCCCAAAGACCAGATCTACAGAGGGATCAGGAGAGCACCCCCCCCCAAAGACCAGATCTACAGAGGGATCAGGAGAGCACCCCCCCCCAAAGACCAGATCTACAGAGGGATCAGGAGAGCACCCCCCTACCAGAACTGTAGAGGGATCGGGAGGAGGAGAGGACGTATACATTACACCCCCACCTGTTGTCTGAGCTGCACAGTGTCGCTCTAACTCTGGATCGGTCTTGCTCTTGGTATCAGTCATCTCATCTTCTGGATCTCCGCTGAAGGAGTCTTCAGAGCTGTCGGTGACCGGGGTCATCATGTCCATCCTGGGCCGTGTCTTCTCCATCGATCGTGCAGTTTACGACATCTCTCTCAAGGTGCGCGTATGTACAAGAGAGAAGATATGAGGATACACCGAGTATATGGAAGCACTCCCCTCACCGTGAGAGCACTAACCCTCCTTATCAGTGTCTAACTCCGGACCCCGTAGCTCCTCCCATCACTCCCGACGCCGTGACCCCATAGCTCCTTTCACTCCCGACCTTGTGACCCCGTAGCTCCTCCCATCACTCCCGACACCGTGACCCCTAAGCTCCTCCCGACACAGTGACCCCCTAAGCTCCTCCCATCACTCCTGACACCGTAGCGCCTCCCATCACTCCTGACCCCGTGACTCCTCCCATCACTCCCAACACCGTAACCCCTAAGCTCCTCCCATCACCGTAGCTCCTCCCATCACTA
>JAQFWZ010000010.1:20891110-20908464 GCA_027789725.1 Dendropsophus ebraccatus
TATAGGGATATATATAGATAGATATACATATAGGGGTATATAGGGATATATATAGATAGATATACATATAGGGGTATATAGGGATATATATAGATAGATATACATATAGGGGTATATAGGGATATATATAGATAGATATACATATAGGGGTATATAGGGATATATATAGATAGATATACATATAGGGGTATATAGGGATATATATAGATAGATATACATATAGGGGTATATAGGGATATATATAGATATACATATAGGGATATATATAGATATACATATAGGGGTATATAGGGATATAGATATACATATAGGGGTATATAGGGATATAGATATACATACAGGGATATATATAGATAGATATACATATAGGGGTATATAGATAGATATACATATAGGGGTATATAGATAGATATACATATAGGGGTAGATAGATAGATATACATATAGGGGTAGATAGATAGATATACATATAGGGGTATATAGATATACATATAGGGGTATATAGATATACATATAGGGGTATATAGATATACATATAGGGGTATATAGATATACATATAGGGGTATATAGATATACATATAGGGGTATATAGATATACATATAGGGGTATATAGATATACATATAGGGGGTATATAGATATACATATAGGGGTATATAGATATACATATAGGGGTATATAGATATACATATAGGGGTATATAGATATACATATAGGGGTATATAGATATACATATAGGGGTATATAGATATACATATAGGGGTATATAGATATACATATAGGGGTATATAGGATATACATATAGGGGTATATAGATATACATATAGGGGTATATAGATATACATTAGGGGTATATAGATATACATATAGGGGTATATAGATATAACATATAGGGGTATATAGATATACATATAGGGGTATATAGATATACATATAGGGGTATATAGATATACATATAGGGGTATATAGATATACATATAGTGGTATATAGATATACATATAGGGGTATATAGATATACATATAGGGGTATATAGATATACATATAGGGGTATATAGGATATTACATATAGGGTATATAGATATACATATAGGGGTATATAGAGTATACATATAGGGGTATATAGATATACATATAGGGGTATATAGATATTACATATAGGGGTATATAGATATACATATAGGGGTATATAGATTAACATATAGGGGTATATAGATATACATATAGGGGTATATAGAGATATACATATAGGGGTATATAGATATACATATAGGGGTATATAGATATACATATAGGGGTATATAGATATAATATAGGGGTATATAGATACATATAGGGGTATATAGAGATATACATATAGGGGTATATAGGAATATAGATATCCATATAGGGGTATATAGATATACATATAGGGTATATAGGGATAGTATAGGGATATAGATATACATATAGGGGTATATAGAGATATACATATAGGGGTATATAGATATACATATAGGGGTATATAGGGATATATATAGGGATATAGATATACATATAGGGGTATATAGAGATATATATAGGGATATAGATATACATATAGGGGTATATAGAGATATACATATATGGGTATATAGATATACATATAGGGGTATATAGATATACATATAGGGGTATATAGGGATATATATAGGGATATAGATATACATATAGGGATATAGATATACATACAGGGGTATATAGGGATATAGATATACATATAGGGGTATATAGATATACATATAGGAGTATATAGGGATATATATAGGGATATAGATATACATATAGGGGTATATAGATATACATATAGGAGTATATAGATATACATATAGGGGTATATAGATATACATATAGGGGTATATAGATATACATATAGGGGTATATAGATATACATATAGGGGGTATATAGATATACATATAGGGGTATATAGATATACATATAGGGGTATATAGATATACATATAGGGGTATATAGATATACATATAGGGGTATATAGGGATATATATAGGGATATAGATATACATATAGGGGTATATAGATATACATATAGGAGTATATAGGGATATATATAGGGATATAGATATACATATAGGAGTATATAAATATACATATAGGGGTATATAGATATACATATAGGGGTATATAGATATACATATAGGGGTATATAGATATACATATAGGGGTATATAGATATACATATAGGGGTATATAGATATACATATAGGGGTATATAGATATACATATAGGGGTATATAGGGATATATATAGGGATATAGATATACATATAGGGATATAGATATACATACAGGGGTATATAGGGATATAGATATACATATAGGGGTATATAGATATACATATAGGAGTATATAGGGATATATATAGGGATATAGATATACATATAGGGGTATATAGATATACATATAGGGGTATATAGATATACATATAGGGGTATATAGATATACATATAGGGGTATATAGATATACATATAGGGGTATATAGAGATATACATATAGGGGTATATAGAGATATACATATAGGGGTATATAGATATACATATAGGGGTATATAGGGATATATATAGGGATATAGATATACATATAGGGGTATATAGAGATATACATATAGGGGTATATAGATATACATATAGGGGTATATAGGGATATATATAGGGATATAGATATACATATAGGGGTATATAGAGATATATATAGGGATATAGATATACATATAGGGGTATATAGAGATATACATATAGGGGTATATAGATATACATATAGGGGTATATAGATATACATATAGGGGTATATAGGGATATATATAGGGATATAGATATACATATAGGGATATAGATATACATACAGGGGTATATAGGGATATAGATATACATATAGGGGTATATAGATATACATATAGGAGTATATAGGGATATATATAGGGATATAGATATACATATAGGGGTATATAGATATACATATAGGAGTATATAGATATACATATAGGGGTATATAGATATACATATAGGGGTATATAGATATACATATAGGGGTATATAGATATACATATAGGGGTATATAGATATACATATAGGGGTATATAGATATACATATAGGGGTATATAGATATACATATAGGGGTATATAGATATACATATAGGGGTATATAGGGATATATATAGGGATATAGATATACATATAGGGGTATATAGATATACATATAGGAGTATATAGGGATATATATAGGGATATAGATATACATATAGGAGTATATAAATATACATATAGGGGTATATAGATATACATATAGGGGTATATAGATATACATATAGGGGTATATAGATATACATATAGGGGTATATAGATATACATATAGGGGTATATAGATATACATATAGGGGTATATAGATATACATATAGGGGTATATAGGGATATATATAGGGATATAGATATACATATAGGGATATAGATATACATACAGGGGTATATAGGGATATAGATATACATATAGGGGTATATAGATATACATATAGGAGTATATAGGGATATATATAGGGATATAGATATACATATAGGGGTATATAGATATACATATAGGGGTATATAGGGATATATATAGACACCGGGACACTACAGATACTTTCAGTCTCTCACCTTTCCTCACGCTGAATTCTCAGAAACCTTTCCCCACGCGCCGCTGTAAACTTCCGGACACGTGACCACCAAGAGCCAATGGAAAGAGAGATCATCGCACATGCGCAGAGGTTATGTTGGGGATGTCATGATTAGGTAAAGGAGGCGCGAGCGAGATATCGACCACGTGACCATCATGTGTTCTCAGTGAGGGGGCAGAGGCGTGGTGGGGGTAGATAGTGAGGGGGCAGAAAGCGTGGTGGGGGTAGATAGTGAGGGGGCAGAGGCGTGGTGGGGGTAGATAGTGAGGGGGCAGAGGGGTAGTGGTGGGGGTAGATAGTGAGGGGGCAGAGGGGTAGTGGTGGGGGTAGATAGTGAGGGGGCAGAGGGGTAGTGGTGGGGGTAGATAGTGAGGGGGCAGAGGGGTAGTGGTGGGGGTAGATAGTGAGGGGGTAGAGGCGTGGTGGGGGTAGATAGTGAGGGGGTAGAGGCGTGGTGGGGGTAGATAGTGAGAGGGTAGAGGCGTGGTGGAGGTAGATAGTGAGGGGGCAGAGGCGTGGTGGGGTAGATAGTGAGGGGGCAGAGGCGTGGTGGGGGTAGATAGTGAGGGGGCAGAGGGGTAGATAGTGAGGGGGCAGAGGCGTGGTGGGGGTAGATAGTGAGGGGGCAGAGGGGTAGATAGTGAGGGGGTAGTGGTGGGGGTAGATAGTGAGGGGGCAGAGGCGTGGTAAGGGTAGATAGTGAGGGGGCAGAGGCGTGGTGGGGGTAGATAGTGAGGGGGCAGAGGCGTGGTGGGGTAGATAGTGAGGGGGCAGAGGCGTGGTGGGGTAGATAGTGAGGGGGCAGAGGCGTGGTGGGGGTAGATAGTGAGGGGGCAGAGGGGTAGATAGTGAGGGGGCAGAGGCGTGGTGGGGGTAGATAGTGAGGGGGCAGAGGGGTAGATAGTGAGGGGGTAGTGGTGGGGGTAGATAGTGAGGGGGCAGAGGCGTGGTGGGGGTAGATAGTGAGGGGGCAGAGGCGTGGTGGGGGTAGATAGTGAGGGGGCAGAGGCGTGGTGGGGTAGATAGTGAGGGGGCAGAGGCGTGGTGGGGGTAGATAGTGAGGGGGCAGAGGGGTAGTGGTAGGGGTAGAAAGTGAGGGGGCAGAGGCGTGGTGGGGTAGATAGACAGGGGGCAGAGAGCGTGGTGTGGGTAGATAGTGAGGGGGCAGAGAGCGTGGTGGGGTAGATAGTGAGGGGGTAGTGGTGGGGGTAGATAGTGAGGGGGTAGTGGTGGGGGTAGATAGTGAGGGGGTAGTGGTGGGGGTAGATAGTGAGGGGGTAGTGGTGGGGGTAGATAGTGAGGGGGCAGAGGGGTAGTGGTGGGGGTAGATAGTGAGGGGGCAGAGGGGTAGTGGTGGGGGTAGATAGTGAGGGGGCAGAGGGGTAGTGGTGGGGGTAGATAGTGAGGGGGCAGAGGGGTAGTGGTGGGGGTAGATAGTGAGGGGGCAGAGGGGTAGTGGTGGGGGTAGATAGTGAGGGGGCAGAGGGGTAGTGGTGGGGGTAGATAGTGAGGGGGCAGAGGGGTAGTGGTGGGGGTAGATAGTGAGGGGGCAGAGGGGTAGTGGTGGGGGTAGATAGTGAGGGGGCAGACGCGTGGTGGGGGTAGATAGTGAGGGGGCAGAGGCGTGGTGGGGGTAGATAGTGAGGGGGCAGAGGCGTGGTGGGGGTAGATAGTGAGGGGGCAGAGGCGTGGTGGGGGTAGATAGTGAGGGGGCAGAGAGCGTGGTGGGGTAGATAGTGAGGGGGTAGTGGTGGGGGTAGATAGTGAGGGGGCAGAGGGGTAGTGGTGGGGGTAGATAGTGAGGGGGTAGTGGTGGGGGTAGATAGTGAGGGGACAGAGGGGTAGTGGTGGGGGTAGATAGTGAGGGGGCAGAGGGGTAGTGGTGGGGGTAGATAGTGAGGGGGTAGTGGTGGGGGTAGATAGTGAGGGGGTAGTGGTGGGGGTAGATAGTCAGGGGGTAGTGGTGGGGGTAGATAGTGAGGGGACAGAGGGGTAGTGGTGGGGGTAGATAGTGAGGGGGCAGAGGGGTAGTGGTGGGGGTAGATAGTGAGGGGGCAGACGCGTGGTGGGGGTAGATAGTGAGGGGGCAGAGGCGTGGTGGGGGTAGATAGTGAGGGGGCAGAGGCGTGGTGGGGAGATAGACGGGGGGCAGAGAGCATGGTAGGGTAGATAGTGAGGGGGCAGAGGGGTAGATAGTAAAGGTGGGGACATACAGAGGGTCCCACATGGTCCCTCAGTAACCCCTTCTCCCTCTGCCATCCATAGTGCGGTACGTTCAGTGCTCTTTCTGCAGCGTTGTTACCTATAGCAGAGGGGAGTATGTTGTGCTGTGATACTACCGGCCGCCTGTAGGAGCTGTGCACTATAGAGGGGGGTCTCAGCATCACCCATCAGGGGTTAATCCGATAAAACTGGTGAGGATAATAAAGACCCACATCAGAGGATCAGCAGCATCAGTAAAATCAATGGTATCAGAGGATCCCCCACACCTAAGTACCAGGGGATAGTGGATCAGCGGCATCAGAGGATCAGTGGTATTATACTCCAGAGCTGCACTCACTATTCTGCTGGTGTGCATACGTTACTACATAGTAACATAGTAAATAAGGTTGAAAGAAGACAAGAGTCCATCAGGTTCAATCTAGGGAATCCTACTGTGTTGATCCAGGGAAGGCAAAAACCCCCATGAGGCTGACGACAACCGCCCCACCACAGGGAGAAAACTCCCCCCGACTCCAATGGCGACCAGTATAATCCCTGGATCACCGGAAATCTAATGCCCATAACTTGTAATATTATATTGTTCAAGAAAAGCATCCGGGCCTCCCCTGTACTTCATGTGGCAGAGAGTTCCACAGTCTTACCGCTTGTACAGTAAAGAATATAGAGTCCCACAGTCTTACCGCTTGTACAGTAAAGAATATAGAGTTCCACAGTCTTACCGCTCGTACAGTAAAGAACCCGCGTCGATGCTGATGATAAAATCTTCTTTCCTCTAGACGTAGCGGACGCCCCCTTGTCATGGTTACAGACCTAGGAGTAAGGAGACCACTACAAAGATCTCTGTACTGTCCAGTCATATATTTGTACATTGGGATCAGATCGCCCCTAAGACGTCTTTTTCTAGTGTAAATAACCCCAAGCGTGATAACCTGTCCTGGTCCTGTAACACCCCTCCCCCATTCCCTTAGTGACCTTTGTTGCCCTCCTCTGCACCCGCTCCAGGTCAGCTGTGTCCTTCTTATATACCGATGCCCGGTGCTGTATACAGTATATACCATGTGTGGTCTGACCAGTGGTTTATAAAGAGGCAAAACTATGTTCTCATCTTTAGCATCTCGACCTCTTTTGATGCATCCCATTATTTTATTAGCCTTGGCAGCTGCTGCCTGGCACTGATCACTATAGATGAGGTTACCGGCCACCAATCCCCTCAGCTCCTTTTCGGCAGCAGGGTTACCCAGTGTTTTATTATTTAGCACATAACTGTACTTATTATTTCTATGGCCCAAGTGCATAACCTTACATTTATCCACATTAAACTTCATCTGCCATTTCAATGCCCAAGCCTCCAGCTTCTCCAAATCCCTCTGTAATATGATATTATCCTCCTCTGTGCTGATTACTTTACCCAGTTTAGTATCATCTGCAAAAATGGAGATTCTGCTCTGTAGCCCCTCTACAAGATCATTAATAAAAATGTTAAAAAGAAGTGGACCCTGATCCTGAGTTACATCCTGTATTATACTCCAGAGCTGCACTCTTGAGTTGTTCCCCCCTATGGTTTATGGTCACACAGACACAGTTTCTACAAAGAACTTTTATTCATATTGGACGGTGGTGACGTAAAGAAGTCCCCAATGGGAGGAGAGCGGGGGGGGCGGCTGATGGTGCAGGGTCACCCATGGGAGGAGAGCGGGGGGCGGCTGATGGTGTGGGGTCATCCATGGGAGGAGAGCGGGGGGCGGCTGATGGTGCAGAGGGGGGGGGGGGGGCAAACATGGGAGGAGAGCAGGGGCAGGCTGATGGTGTGGGGTCACCCATGGGAGGAGAGCAGGGGCCGGCTGATGGTGTGGGGTCACCCATGGGAGGAGAGCAGGGGCCGGCTGATGGTGTGGGGTCACCCATGGGAGGAGAGCAGGGGCCGGCTGATGGTGCTATTTGTGGTCATGGCTGACAGCTCCCACCTGTAGAGAATACAAGAAGGTGATAGTGAGGCCGAGCATAGGAGGAACCCCCTTTACAGTACACACTCTGCCCACACACACTGAAGGGCCCCTCATCTAACACCCCTCCCCAACACACACACACACTCACACACACACACTCACACTCACACACTCACACACTCTGAGAGCCCCCCTCATCTAACACACTGAGGGGCCCCTCATCCATATGTGTACACACCTGATGTCATGGGGTAAACAGGACTGGTCAAGGCTGTAGTGTAGTACGGCCAGCTTACACAGAGTCTTTAGACTGGGGCCTGGGGGAAATAGTAAAGGTTAAAGACTACAGAAGTTGTGCCCCATCTCATACCCACCCAGTTCAACCCCCTCCCCCACATCATATACATCCCCACTCCCCAAACACACACGTTCCCCACGTCCCATACATCCCCACTACCTCCCATACACGTTCCCCCCGTCCCATACATCCACACTACCCCCCCGTCACATACATCCATACTACCCCTCACACATACACACATTCCCCATGTCCCATACATCCCCACCCATACACACACGTTCCCCATGTCCCATACATCCCCACCCATATACACACGTTCCCCATGTCCCATACATCCCCACCCATATACACACGTTCCCCATGTCCCATACATCCCCACTCCCCCACCCATACACACACATTCCGCATGTCCCATACTTCCCCACTCCCCCATCCATACACACACACGTTCCGCATGTCCCATGCATCCCCACTCCCCCACCCATACATCCCCACTCCCTCCGTCCCATACATCCACACTACCCCCCATACACACACACACACACGTCCCATACATCCATACTCCCCCACCCATACACACACGTTCCCCCTGTCCCATACATTCTCACTCCCCCACCCATACACACGTTTCTCATGTCCCATACATCCCCACTCCCCCACCTATACACACGTTCCCCACATCCCATACATCCCCACACACGTTCCCCACGTTCCATACATCCACACTCCCCCACCCATACACACACACTTTCCGCATGTCCCATACTTCCCCACTCCCCCATCCATACATCCCCACTCCCTCACCTATACATCCCCACTCCCTCCGTCCCATACATCCACACTACCCCCCATACACATACATCCCCACTCCCCCACCCATACACACACGTTCCCCCGTCCCATACATTCTCACTCCCCCACCCATACACACGTTTCTCATGTCCCATACATTCTCACTCCCCCACCCATACACACGTTTCTCATGTCCCATACATTCTCACTCCCCCACCTATACACACGTTCCCAACATCCCATACATCCCCACGTCCCATACATCCACACACGTTCCCCACGTCCCATACATCCCCACTCCCCCATCCATACACACGTTCCCCATCTCCCATACATCCACACTCCCCCCCCCCATACACACAAACATTCCCCACGTCCCATACATCCCCACTCCCCCACCCATACACACACATTCCCCCCCGTCCCATACATCCACACTACCCCCCATACACACACGTTCCCCACGTCCCATACATCCCCACTCCCTTTCAATACACATGTCCCCCCATCCCATACATCCACACTACCCCCCATACACACACAGACACACGTTCCCTACGTCCCATACATCCCCACTCCCCCACCCATACACACACGTTCCCCCACGTCCCATACATCCCCACTCCCCCCCATCCCATACATCCACACTACCCCCATACACACACGTTCCCCACGTCCCATACATCCCCACTCCCCCCCATCCCATACATCCACACTACCCCCCACACACACATTCCCCCCGTCCCATACATCCCCACTCCCCCGCCATACACATGTTCCCCCCCATCCCATACATCCACACTACCCCACACACACATTCCCCCATCCCATACATCCACACCACCCCCATACAAGTTCCCCCCCGTCTCATACATCCACATTACCCCCCATACAAGTTCCCCCCGTTCCATACATCCACACTACCCCCCCCCCCCCGTCCCATACATCCCCACTCCCCCCCATACACATGTTCCCCCCATCCCATCCATCCACACTACCCCCCATACATACACATTCCCCACGTCCTATACATCCCCACTCCCCCACTCCCCCACCCATACACACACGTTCCCCCCATCCCATACAGCCACACTACCCCCCCCCACACACACGTTCCCCACATCCTATACAGCCCCAGTACCCCACCCATACACACACGTTCCGCCCATACATCCACACTACCCCATATATATACACACACACACACGTTCCCCACGTACTATACATCCTATACATCCCTACTCCCCCACCCATACATCCACACTATCCCCCATACACACACACGTTCCCCATGTCCTATACATCCCCACTCCCCCACCCATACACACACGTCCCCCCATCTCATACAGCCACACTACCCCCCATACACACGTTCCCCACGTCTTATACATCCCCCCCACCCCATACATCCCCATTCTCCCCATACACACACACGTCCCATACATCCCCACTCCCCCCCATACACACACGTCCCATACATCCCCACTCCCCCCCATACACACACATTCTCCACGTCCTATACATCCCCACTCCCCCACCCATACACACATGTTCCCCCCCATCCCATACAGCCACACTACCCCCCATACACACACACACGTTCCCCACGTCCAATACATCCCCAGTCCCCCCATATATACACACACACGTTCCCCACGTCCTATACATCCCCACTACCCCACCCATACACACACACGTTCCCCACGTCCTATACATCCCCAGTCCCCCCCCATATACACACACACGTTCCCCACGTCCTATACATCCCCAGACCCCCCCCCCCAATACATCCACACTACCCCCATATATACACACACACGTTCCCCCCCATAGATCCACACTACCCCCACACACACACATTCCCCCCATATATATATACACACACACACACGTGTTCCCCCCCAATACATCCACACTACCCCCCCCCCCCCCACACACACACATTCCCTCCCATACATCCACACAACCCCCATATATACATACACACACACACACACACACACATTCCCCCCCATACATCCACACTACCCCCATATATACATACACACACACACACACATTCCCCCCATACATCCACACTACCCCCCCCACACACACATTCCCCCCCATACATCCACACTACCCCCATATATACACACACACACATCCCCCCGCATACATCCACACTACCCCCATATATATATATATATATATATAATATATACATACACACATTTCCCCGCATACATCCACACTACCCCCATATATATATATATATATATATATACACACACACACACACACACACTCCCCCCCATCCATCCACACACACACATTCCCCCCCATCCATCCACACTACCCCCATATATACACACACACACACACGTTTCCCCCCATACATCCACACTATCCCCCCTTACACACACACGTTCTGCCCATACATCCACACTACCCCACACGTCCCCCCATTCCATCCATCCACACTACCCCCCATACACTCACACACGTCCCCCCCATTCCATCCATCCACACGTCCCCCCCATTCCATCCATGCACACTACCCCCCCCATACACACACACACGTCCCCCCCATTCCATCCACACTACCCCCTCCCCCCATACACTCACACACGTCCCCCCCATTCCATCCATCCACACTACCCCCCCCCCCCCATACACTCACACACGTCCCCCTCATTCCATCCATCCACACTACCCCCCCCCATACACTCACACACGTCCCCCCCATTCCATCCATCCACACTACCCCCTCCCCCCATACACTCACACACGTCCCCCCCATTCCATCCATCCACACTACCCCCCATACACTCACACACGTCCCCCCCATTCCATCCATCCACACTACCCCCTCCCCCCATACACTCACACACGTCCTCCCCCCCATTTCCATCCATCCACACTACCCCCCATACACTCACACACGTCCCCCCCATTCCATCCATCCACACTACCCCCTCCCCCCATACACTCACACACGTCCCCCCCCATTCCATCCATTCACACTACCCCCCATACACTCACACACGTCCCCCCCCATTCCATCCATCCACACTACCCCCCATACACTCACACACGTCCCCCCCATTCCATCCATCCACACTACCCCCTCCCCCCCATACTCACACACGTCCTCCCCCCATTCCATCCATCCACACTACCCCCCATACACTCACACACGTCCCCCCCATTCCATCCATCCACACTACCCCCTCCCCCCCATACACTCACACACGTCCCCCCCATTCCATCCATCCACACTACCCCCCATACACTCACACACGTCCCCCCCATTCCATCCATCCACACTACCCCCCATACACTCACACACGTCCCCCCCATTCCATCCATCCACACTACCCCCTCCCCCCATACACTCACACACGTCCTCCCCCCATTCCATCCATCCACACTACCCCCATACACTCACACACGTCCCCCCCATTCCATCCATCCACACTACCCCCCCATACACTCACACACGTCCCCCCCATTCCATCCATCCACACTACCCCCTCCCCCCATACACTCACACACGTCCTCCCCCCATTCCATCCATCCACACTACCCCCCATACACTCACACACGTCCCCCCCATTCCATCCATCCACACTACCCCCCATACACTCACACACGTCCCCCCCCATTCCATCCATCCACACTACCCCCCATACACTCACACACGTCCCCCCCCATTCCATCCATCCACACTACCCCCCATACACTCACACACATCCTCCCCCCATTCCATCCATCCACACTCCCCCCTCCCCCCATACACACACACGTCCCCCCCATTCCATCCATCCACACTACCCCCTCCCCCCATACACTCACACACGTCCCCCCCATTCCATCCATCCACACTACCCCCCATACACACACACGTCCCCCCCATTCCATCCATCCACACTACCCCCTCCCCCCATACACACACACGTCCCCCCCATTCCATCCATCCACACTACCCCCTCCCCCCATACACTCACACACGTCCCCCCCCATTCCATCCATCCACACTACCCCCTCCCCCCCATACACTCACACACGTCCCCCCCATTCCATCCATCCACACTACCCCCTCCCCCCCATACACTCACACACGTCCCCCCCATTCCATCCATCCACACTACCCCCCATACACTCACACACGTCCCCCCCATTCCATCCATCCACACTACCCCCTCCCCCCATACACTCACACACGTCCCCCCCATTCCATCCATCCACACTACCCCCCCCATACACTCACACACGTCCCCCCCCATTCCATCCATCCACACTACCCCCCATACACTCACACACGTCCCCCCCATTCCATCCACACTACCCCCTCCCCCCCATACACTCACACACGTCCTCCCCCATTCCATCCATCCACACTACCCCCCATACACTCACACACGTCCCCCCCATTCCATCCATCCACACTACCCCCTCCCCCCATACACTCACACACGTCCCCCCCCATTCCATCCATCCACACTACCCCCCCATACACTCACACACGTCCCCCCCATTCCATCCATCCACACTACCCCCCATACACTCACACACGTCCCCCCCATTCCATCCATCCACACTACCCCCCATACACTCACACACATCCCCCCCATTCCATCCATCCACACTACCCCCCTCCACCCATACACTCACACACGTCCCCCCCATTCCATCCATCCACACTACCCCCTCCCCCCATACACTCACACACGTCCTCCCCCCATTCCATCCCATCCACACTACCCCCCATACACTCACACACGTCCCCCCATTCCATCCTCCACACTACCCCCTCCCCCCCATACACTCACACACTTCCCCCCATTCCATCCATTCACAACTACCCCCCCATACCACTCACACACGTCCCCCCCATTCCATCCATCCGACCCTAACCCCCACATACACTCAACACACGTCCCCCCATTCCATCCACTCCACACTACCCCCTACCCCCCATACACCTCACACACGTCCTCCCCACCCATTTCAATTCCATCCACCACTACCCCCCATACACTCACCGACACGTCCCCCCCATTCCATCCATCACACTACCCCCCCTCCCCCTCAGAACCGCACAACACGTCCCCCACCATTTCCACTCCATCCACACTACCCCTCCGTACACTCACACACACGTCCCCCCTCATTCCTCCATCCACTACTCCCCCCATACACGCACACACGTCCCCCCCATTCCAGCCATCCACACTACCCCCCTGCCCCCCATACACTCACAACACGTCCCCCCATTCCATCCATCCACACTACCCCCCATACACTCACACACGTCCCCCCCATTCCATCCATCCACACTACCCCCCATACACTCACACACGTCCCCCCCATTCCATCCATCCACACTACCCCCATACACTCACACACCGGCCCCCCCCATTCCATCCATCCACACTACCCCCCCATACACTCACACCGTCCCCCCCATTCCATCCATCCCACACTACCCCCCATACACTACACACGTCCCCCCCATTCCATCCATCCACACTACCCCCTCCCCCCATACACACACATGTCCCCCCCAGTCCATCCATCCACCCGCCCCCCCTCCCCCCATACACTCACACGTCCCCCCTATTCCATCCATCCACACTACCCCCTCCCCCCATACACACACACGTCCCCCCCATTCCATCCATCCACACTACCCCCTCCCCCCCATACACTCACACACGTCCCCCCCCATTCCATCCATCCACACTACCCCCCATACACTCACACGTCCCCCCCCCATTCCATCCATCCACACTAACCCCCTCCCCCATACACACACACGTCCCCCCATTCCATCCATTCCACACTACCCCCTCCCCCATACACTCACACACGTCCCCCCCCATTCCATCCATCCACACTACCCCCTCCCCCCATACACGTCCCCCCCATTCCATCCATCCACACTACCCCCCCCCCCCCATAACACTCACACACGTCCCCCCCCATTCCTCCATCCACACTACCCCCATACACTCACACACGTCCCCCCCCCATTCCATCCATCCACACTACCCCCCTCCCCCCATACACTCACACACGTCCCCCCCATTCCATCCATCCACACTACCCCCCATACACTCACACACGTCCCCCCCATTCCATCCATCCACACTACCCCCTCCCCATACACTCACACACGTCCCCCCCATTCCATCCATCCACACTACCCCCCATACACTCACACACGTCCCCCCCATTCCATCCATCCACACTACCCCCCATACACTCACACACGTCCCCCCCCATTCCATCCATCCACACTACCCCCCATACACTCACACACATCCCCCCCATTCCATCCATCCACACTACCCCCTCCCCCCATACACTCACACACGTCCCCCCCCATTCCATCCATCCACACTACCCCCTCCCCCCATACACTCACACACGTCCCCCCATTCCATCCATCCACACTACCCCCCATACACTCACACACGTCCCCCCCATTCCATCCATCCACACTACCCCCCATACTCACACACGTCCCCCCCCATTCCATCCATCCACACTACCCCCCCATACACTCACACGTCCCCCCCATTCCATCCATCCACACTACCCCCCATACACACACACGTCCCCCCCATTCCATCCATCCACACTACCCCCTCCCCCCACACACACACACACCTCCCCCCCATTCCATCCATCCACACTACCCCCTCCCCCCATACACACACACGTCCCCCCCCAGTCCATCCATCCACACTACCCCCTCCCCCCATACACTCACACACGTCCCCCCCATTCCATCCATCCACACTACCCCCTCCCCCCATACACTCACACACGTCCCCCCCATTCCATCATCCACACTACCCCCCATACACTCACACACGTCCCCCCCCCATTCCATCCATCCACACTACCCCCCCCCATACACTCACACACGTCCCCCCCATTCCATCCATCCACACTACCCCCCCCCCATACACTCACACACGTCCCCCCCCATTCCATCCATCCACACTACCCCCCATACACTCACACACGTCCCCCCCATTCCATCCATCCACACTACCCCCCTCCCCATACCCTCACACACGTCCTCCCCCCATTCCTCCATCCCACTACCCCCCATACACTCACACACGTCCCCCTCCATTCCATCCATCCACACTACCCCACTCCCCCCATTACACTCACACACGTCCCCCCCATTCCATCCATCACACTACCCCCCTTACACTCACACACGTCCTCCCCCATTCCATCCATCCACACTACCCCCTCCCCCCAGACACTCACACACGTCCCCCCCATTCCATCCATCCACACTACCCCCTCCCCCCATACACTCACACACGTCCCCCCCATTCCATCCATCCACACTACCCCCTCCCCCCATACACTCACACACGTCCCCCCCATTCCATCCATCCACACTACCCCCGCATACAACTCACACACGTCCCCCCATTCCATCCATCCACACTAGCCCACCCATACACTCACACACGTCCCCCCATGTCCATCCATCCAACACGACCCCCCCCCCCCCCATACACTCACACACGTCCCCCCATTCCATCCATCCACACTACCCCCTCCCCCCATACACTCACACACGTCCCCCCCATTCCATCCATCCACACTACTCCCCCATACAATCACACACGTCCCCCCCATTCCATCCATCCACACTACCCCCCCCCCCCATACACTCACACACGTCCCCCCCATTCCATCCATCCACACTACCCCCCCCCATACACTCAGACGTCCCCCCCATTCCATCCATCCACACTACCCCCCCATACACTCACACACGTCCCCCCATTCCATCCATCCACACTACCCCCATACACTCACACCCGTCCCCCCCATTCCATCCATCCACACTACCCCCCCATACACTCACACACGTGCCCCCCCATTCCATCCATCCCACTACCCCCCATACACTCACACACGTCCCCCCCATTCCATCCATCCACCCTACCCCCACATACACTCACCACCGTCCCCCCCATTCCATCCATCCACACTACCCCCCCATACACACACACACGTCCCCCCCATTCCATCCATCCACACTACCCCATCCCCCCATACACTCACACAGTCCCCCCCATTTCCATCCATACACACTTACCCCATCCACCCCATACACTCCACACACGTCCCCCCCATTCATCCATCCACACTACCCCTCACCCCCATACACTCACCACACGTCCCCCCCATTCCAATCCATCCACACTACCCCCCCCCATACACTCATCACACGTCCCCCCCCCATTCCATCCATCCCACTACACCCCCCCATACACTCACACACGTCCCCCCCCATTCCATCCATCCACACTACCCCCCATACACTCACACAAGTCCCCCCCATTCCATCCATCCACACTAACCCCTCCCCCATACACTCA